>JARSSU010035613.1:0-41376 GCA_029619165.1 Eurosta solidaginis
TTTTTTTTGTTCAATTACAAAGTTTTGTTCATTTACAAGAAATTAATGAAAATATTTGCGCCTAATTTTCAAATTAATTATATGACAACGCGTGTAAATGCAATTGCTTTTTTTTTGCTCTACACTACTTACATATATACTACGTATGAATGTATTATAAGAGTACTTATAAGGTATATACTAATGTATTATAAATCTACATACATACATATTTATGAGGTTTATATAGCGGATAAACCTATTCTAAAGTTAGATCCACGCCGACATTCGACATCATCATTAAACTTTACATACATACATTGTATATCATTTATAATAGTTAAGACATACAAACATATTTGTTTTTCGTTTGTTTGTTTATATGTATTATAAATATTTTTCAACACATTCAAAGAAATTTTCGTCCAAAATTTGTTCATTAAATTCTTATTAATATACAATATGTATAAATAATTTGAATGCTTACGTGGACGCACGTAAAAAATAATAATAATAGTAAAGTAATAGTACCTAAACTATTTAATCCTATCATTGTATTAACATATATACATACATGTGTATGTATTTTATTTGTTTTTTCATTTACGTTAGGTTTGTACTATGTCATTTAAGTTTATAAAATTTGTATGAAAAAAAAACACTTCTACATGTTTTGTACTTTTCGTAAATACAAAAAAAAAGGAACAAAAACATTTCCGCAATTACAAATGAAAAAATTTATCTTTATGCATGGCTTAGTGCGAATTTCGTTAGTATGTATGTATTTATGTATGTACGTTTAAATGTACAGGTATATATAAAGGTATATTTGAGCTGTTATTTAAGAAATTAAAAAAAAAGTGGACTTGGACCACAAAAACCCGGCTCATTTATTGAATGTTTATAGCTTACATTTACAGTTCGCTTCTCTTCGCACAATATTAATAGCTACATACATACAAATATACATATGTACATATGTAAATGCATTCTTTATTATTAACCTTCAAATTGACTTTTTTTTACTGTTACTCTCAGTTGTTTTTCTTACAATTTTTATTCGCAGCTAACTAAATTTCGAGTGTATTTATGTTTATTGACCAATTACACTACACAACAAAATCTCGCTTATGTGGGTATTCTACCAAAACAGTTTTGTTGAATCTAGAATTTGCTTTACGCGTCGTGGTTCGATCCTAACCTCCAAAAACGAAGAAGAATCACTGGCAATTGCGTATTTGTTAAAGCTATAGCTGAACCGGGATCTGTACGTCAACAATTTTGGGATAAGCTTTGTATTTTATAGCTTAGAAGAACGAAAAATGTATACATTTAAAAGGAAAGAAGGAAGAAACAGTGTACTCTTTTTTTATTTTTTTAAACAAAAATTTATGTATGTATAAATTATATATGTCCTCGAAATCCAACTTCCAAACTTCCATAACCTTATCGACTGCTGAGTGAAATATCACCCTATCTCGGCTGTCCTGTCTCATAACAACTTTTTAATAGCGCTCCACTTTAAAATTTGTTTCTTAAACACTCCATCTCATCTCAAAATGTAATGTGAATTTAAGCTCGGACAGGGCGTTTTTGAAACAAATTCTGAAATAGAGCGCTCTTCAACTGAATTCTGAAATGGACCATTTTTACACTGCTCCAATGCTACAACAACAACACGAGGAGTTTTTAAATAGTTCTGAAATAGGGCGTTATTCGAAAGTTTCCTGAGGCATCCGAGATAGGGTGATATTCCACTCAGCACTCTATATTTTGGGGGCTCAATCTGTACAAATAGTTGCTTCGGTCCAATACTCAGTCTAGTAAAGTACGATGTTATTTATGAGAAGTACATAAAACTTCGATTACATATTTATTTAGTACACTGCCTTGAATGGGGTTTTGGTGCATTAGTTTTGTAGGTACGAAAACATTGTTGGGCTAAATGCGCTGGGAAATTTAGTAGTTGTAGAAAGAATTTATAACTCTCCCTAAAACGATTATTCAACCTTTCTATAATGTAACATTTTACATAGAACTCTATTATGAATTCATGATTTGAACAGCATTTTAGAAAAGCTAAATTTTTTTTTATAAGAAAAAGTGAAGCTCAGAAACGGCAAATATTTTATGTATACAAAAGCATGCATGTAAAGAAAAGCATGCAGTTTATGCACTATGAATATTTAACTCTACGTTAGACTTAAAGAACACTAAAATAAGTAGACAAAGTGACAAAAATGTCTGTCTGTTTATTTACGTTTATTTAACATATTTCATTTTGCATTGATAACTAGTAAATATGAATACATTGGGTCTGTACTTGTACTAAAGCTGGCGTCAAACGTTTGCCACCAATTATCTGACGCAATTACTGGGACCACAAGTATTAAAATTTTTCAGCTTTGGAGAGCATTATAATTTTTTTTTGTTCAATAAAATAATGCCACATTTCTGCTTCAAATTATGTAAAAAGTAGCCAGCGACATATTTAATTTTACTTATATGAATATTTTATTTTAAAACACTTTCTCGTAATTTTATTTAATACTTTCATACGAAAAATATTAAAAAGTGAACAGTTATTATGCAAAACAGCTTAATGTTCCTCCCTTAAATAAAATTTATCATAACAAGCTTTTCTGATCTAAGTCCAGCGTGCAAATAAAACTAAATTATTCCACTATTTTCCCAACGTTTCGCTAATCTTTGTTAGCATCTTCAGGGGGCGGGGTATTTATTTTAAAAAATCCCTGCCACAAACAAAAGTTAAAATTAACAGATAGTTAAATAAGTAAAAAAAAATTACAAGAAACACTTTTACTTATTTAACTATCTCTTAATTTTAACTTTTGTTTGTGGCAGGGATTTTTTAAAATAAATACCTCCCCCTGAAGATGCTAACAAAGATTAGCGAAACGTTGGGAAAATAGTGGAATAATTTAGTTTTATTTGCACGCTGGACTTAGATCAGGAAAGCCTGATATGATAAATTTTATTTAAAAAGAGAACTGATCGGAATATACAATTAGTTCCTCCCTTAATTCATGTTGTAAAGGAATCATCAAAAATATGGTGTGAGTTTTGTTATTACACCATGGCGCCATCAAGCAAAGGTTTATAATCAATCACACAAAAATTTACATTATTACTATTATTATTTTTTGAACGCCTCTATGTACAGTGAAACAGGTACCAATTTTTGTTTTCATTACATATGCTATAGAAGACTAAAAGCCCAATGAAAATGTTAATATCTAAACATATTTTTAACTGAATACTATCTTAAGAATGAAATTCTACCAAGTGATACCTATTTATAAATACTTGCGAAATTTCTTATAGCGGCGTCTGTAGTTTTTATTAGCTGTGGTATTAATGATATTTGTGACGAAAAAGAGCGACATACATCATTTTAACTATTTGATCAAACATTAAACGTTTGCCCATGAAATGCTTTTCTATTACAAAAAAAAATTTTTGCAATCAATCGAGATTGCAATAAAATGTAATCATTATTAATTTATTGGGATAATATAAAATAGTACACTAATTTAACAGCACACTAGCTAAAATGTGATTATATTTACATTAAATCAGAGTAATTGATTTCAATAAAGTTTGTTATACAATAACTGATTACATCAAAACTACAATCTACTTCATTTGGAAGTGATTGCGCCCACGTTTTGTTTACAATGAGCGATTGTCGATTAAAGTTTTTAAAATTAAGAAAAAACAATCAAGTTTGTTTGCAATAGATCATTGGAATTCGTTTGTATATTCTTAAAGCAAACAAAGAGGCTGTTTGGAACTGACTAAGTTAGCTTATCATGTTGTTGTTGTAGCAGTGCTTCGCCCCAGCCATTGGTTTATCATCAGATCACATGCTTCAAAATGCGTCGAAAATTTTTAAGTACAGACTCAAGAATGAATGGAATAAAATTCAGTAGAAATTTTTTGGTTTACTTAATGAAAATATTGCGCTTTACTTGCATTGCTTACTAAACTTTGAGTTTTCTATACTCAATAAGTTTGGTCAGATAGTTAGGCGAAAATGATCTTAAAATAAATCTTAGCAAAAGAGAGATCAATTCAAATGTTTAAAATAATAGAAACTAGAAAATAAAAAGTTTAATTCGTCAAGTTCATAAAATTTGATTTTAATTAAAAATACGTTATTTTATTTACTAAGCATCCTTTACACACGAGTTGATTTTTTGATCGATTTTTTTCATGCTTTGTAATTTTTGTTTAAAGGCGCTACTCATGTAAGAGAAGCTTTACTTTTTAAATTTATTCATCTGCTATTGTTTGTAGCGCTCGAGTGCTTGAAAAAAATCCATAAATTCTTAAAATTTTAACCAAAATATTTTGAAACGCTTAATATGTACTTTAAAATATTCCCTTCCGTCTAATAAAATACCCTACTTCTATAAAAAAATTAATTGATTATTGTTATCAGTTTTATTTAAAAACTAAATTTCGAATTACAACTAAATGCATATTTCATACTAAAAAAAAAGAAGAAACATATTTGCTGTTACGTTGTACCAATTTTACACAGAACCTTAATGGAATCATAATTTGGCTTAATGCAATAATTAAGTTTCCCTTTTCACACAGGTACACTTGCTTCATTACCGAACATCCATCAGCAGCCCCAAAAAAAATTACTCTTTTTACAAAAAATAGTTAAAATGATTAGCAGCAGTTTCCTCCCTAACCTTAGATACAATCTAAATAAAAACTATGTGCAATTATTCATAGATCTTGCACTTAACCAAATATGTGACTATTTTTAGAGAGATATATTATCTTTTGCTGCAAAAGTAAACTTACGCTTTTTTTGATGTTTTCCTATTTTTTGTAAATTTTTGAATAATTTATTTTTGATTGTAATTTGTAACATTGAGAGTAAAAAAGGAAACAGCAAGCAAAACCTACTTGATTTTTGCCTCCATTAGGCATTAAATAAAGGAATAATGAGATAATTAAGAATTTATGTTTTATATGAAAGATTGAGCTCAATAACAAGCCAACCTAATATAAACGCACGCAAGTCATTTTCTGTCAAAAATGTCTCATGCACATACAACTTGTATGAGAGCAACCCAAATTGAATTTGCTGCGTGAAAACCTAACTCGATTTCCAATTTTTGTTCTGACATTTAGATTTGACGTTTGCACACATGCTTTACATTATCGCAACGCCTGCTTATTGGGTTAGGGCAAAAAACGCCGGTTGTTTGCGTGCGCTAAAAAAACGCAGTGCGGTTTTATTAGGTTGGCTTGTAAGGATTTTAATGTAGAAAGCTTGACTAATAATTTCATTAACCCTCTGTGTGTCAAATTGCTAGTTGTTTATTTGAAATAATTAATTCATAAAATTTTGACTACCAATCATTCTACGATGACTTCAGGTGATAAACTTATATATTTTTAAATTTTTTTCCAAACAAGCATACAGTAAAATATTTAAACAAAAAATTTTTGTATGGACATTTCAAAACGTTTGCCTATATAAAATATGTGTAATACACTGCTGTAATGCTACTCGGACTATGGTTTGAAGTTTCAGGGAAAAAGTGGCAGGTTATCTTGCTATAAAGTACCAAACTTTACAATGTTTCGTGTAAAACTAGAATGCCGTTTATTTCAGTACTAAATATATATTTATTATTTTTTTGATCAATTACTAATACTAATGTGTCTACTACACCGCACTCACACACACATATATAACATATGATACATTTTCTGCGCAATTTAACTTTCAGTTAAACGCTAACGCACAAATAAATACACAAATCAAGGAATATATATTCTTAAAATATGTTGCGCAAACGCATTGTCTAAGCGTAATCTTCTAATTAGAACAAAGAAAATGTATATTCGTTTTTAAAGTAAATACTCATATACATATCGCACACCCATATAGACCAAAATAGCGATCAACACAAAAAATCACAATGTTCAGGAAAGGCAAAAAACTGATTAGACATCCTCATATAACCCAATGGAAATTTATTTACTTTTTACCCAGCCCTCAATGGCTGTGTAGCTGAACTAATTTTAACAATTTTTGTTGTTATATCGGCCGCGAACTAATTTTATTTAATCAAGAATACAGATCAGTAGGTAATTAGTAGAGGAACTCGGTAGTGTACACAAATTCAAAATTTTAAATTTTTGGCATAGCTTGGCTATTGATCTAGGTGTACGATATCTGATTATACGCACGAGCCAAATTCAATGTTTTTATAATTTCACACATATGATATCTCCTTTATAAGTCATATTAAATTTAAATAGCGTGTTAAACACATACAATTTTCAACTACTCTTTTTGTGACGACATACTTCAATCCATATCAATTTATAACATGAAATTTACATTAAAAACGTATAAAATAATGTCGCAAATTCAATTTTTAAGCAAACAAACATACATAGATATGTATGTATGCACATTAATGTATATTGTATTTATTAGGTCTTTCAATAAGAGATTTCATCTTTAATTTTGATTTACTGAACCAAGAAAAACAAACTTTTTTTTAAGGCTTTACTCTAAAATTTATCTGTTTAATAAACACAAATTTTGCTCACAAAAATTGGTTTTATCGGCGGATAAACCTTAAAGTTCATATGAAAATCGGGCCTTAAAAAACTCAGAACTTCGGCATATTTTTATATAAAAAAAACTTCAAAATTTAATATATAAAAAGCAACTTCAACTTTATACTGTAAGCCGTGCTAATTAAAAAACTAAATTTTAAATATTTATTACTTGTAGTTTAAAACTAAAAACCTTTCACTGAATGACCCAAAACATGTTTGAATAATCAACACCCTCATAATGGACGTTGTGAAGCTTTAGACCAAGTTATAATATTTTTTTCAATAATCGTTTTAGATAAAATCGGCAAAGTGGCTTCTTTCGTTGTCCACCAAAGCAAGTTTTGTTTTCCAAATTTAGGCTAATCACAGTTTTCTGCCCAATTAAAGGTCCAATCTGTTAGGTCCACATGTAGAACGGAAAGTTAACTTTTTTCTTCAGAGTTGATTTTCAAATGTGTCGGTTTGAGTTCAACCCTTCGTGAAATACTAACTCTGATTTAAAAATATAACTTGTCGTTCTACAAATGGGCCTTAATATCCTTTTTTGGTTGAATGTGTATTTTGTCAACATTAATTTAATTTTTACTTTTCACAATAATACATAATTGTTTATTTTCAAATTTCTTCTTCTATTTTCGTGTACAATTTTAGTCATCTGCTGTGAAAAAGCAAATTTAACTCCGCAAAGATAAATGTTGTATAACGGTTTATATTTTACCAGCTCATCTCAGCTGCCATTTCAAAGGGAAATAGCAACAAACAATTAACAGAGATTATGTTATAATAACGAGGCATCAAGTTAACATACCAGATAATGCCAAACTGTGTTTACCCAAAATTAAAAAAAATTCTCCAACTAAGCATGGAGCTATCGAACTATTTATATCTTACGATGAATTTATTAATAAAAATTTTTACAAGTCATATTGTCAAACAATTTATGAATTTATGAAATTCTTGATTTATCAAGACTTCGGGTCATATATGTAATACTCCTATATTGCTACAAAACGCTAGGTACATTCCCCAACATCAGAGTGCCCATATATTGCTGTTTAAACGTTTTTGTTTCTGTATTCTATAATCGAGTGTACCCAAATTTAAATTGTTTCTTGTCACACTTATGCTGCTACAATCACAAAAATTGTATAGGCTGTCTTGTTTTGATTTCGAATTCAAAACACATTGCGAGCATTTTCTATTAACAATATAGGAGTATTACATATATGTTTCGGGTACTCAATTTACTCGCAAAACGAATGAATTCAAAAAGCATTTATTAAAAACATTTTCCCATTGCTTCGCTAAACAACAACAAAAAAGTTTAACTGATTGTTAACAGCGTGAAAGAGTTAAAAGGCGGGAAAGTTCACACCCTAGATGTTTTTCATTTTTTACTGGCGTTTCGAAAACGCCTTTTAAAACAACTTTTGAAAAAGGACCTTTTTCAAATTAAGTTAAAGAACGCGCTAGAGAGAGTTTAATTCAAAAATGCCCTGAATGAGCATAAATTCAATACATTTGAATAAAAGATACGAGGTTTTATGAAAACAATTCAAGGTAGGCCGCCAAATTCTGAGATGGGTTATTTGTGAAACAAATCCTGCGATAGGGTGCTTTTAAAATTTACGATGAGATATGGCGTTTTCGAGCAAGTATCCGAGTTAGGGTGATATTCCACTCCACAATAGTTCTCTGAGAAAAATCATCAAGGTTTGATTAACAATTATTTAAGTAATTTACGGTTTGGTTATTCAATATTTTAATAAAAAATATCTTATGAGTTTCATCAACTTCTTCGAGGCTTTTTGTGTGATATTGCAAATATTATATTTTTTAGCTTTTTGAAACATATGCTTCTGTATGACTTTATATGTATGATATACTACATAGTATATATGTATGTATATCGTATGTATTGAAAAAATTTAATTAAAATACATATTGTTTATATCCCTATCTAAGATCTGTTCATTAGGAACAAATGCCTGAGTGGATCTTTGTGTAATTTAGCATTTTTTTTACAGAATTCTTAAGCAATACGATTGATTAATTGTATTTTGCGACGATTATTTGGCATTGCACCATTAGTTATTGAGGAGAGTGCACCACTAATACTGCCAATTGTTGTTCCTGTTGCTGTATTTATCGCTTGTATTGATGTTGTATTACTACCATTTGTGATTGTTTGTACAACAATATGCTGTGGTTGCATTTTATATTGTTTTATATTATTATTATTATGCTGAAGATGCTGTTGTTGGTTTTGTTGTTGTTGTGTGTGATGGTGCTGTTTTTGCACTTTTATATGTTTCTCCAATTCACCGGTTGGTCCAATCGAATAATTAATATTAAAGCGAGCGCGTTTGGGTGATTGTGCAGCAACATTCAAATCGGAAGGACCTATTTCAATTATATCTGGTTGATTAATTGCTAATTGTTTATGTAATGCTTCTTTGTCGTCTTCTATATCGATAGCGTCATAAATATCTTCGACCTGTAAAAAAAAATGTATTATTTAAAATAAAACGAATGCATGCAGCAACAAGTTTAATTAAAAGAAAAAAAACTGGAACAAATACTACTCCAAGCTACCGTAATTGCATGCGCAATAGAACTAGGCGACAGAGATTAGATTTAAAATCGATTGCAGCTGTGGTCATTCTGTACAAAACAATTGTGGAGTCTTATCTGTCAACTGCCTTATAGGATGTTCAAGATGGCTACTTTTTAGTGTTTTGGCAGCTTTTTGACAGGATGTTCAATACGGCGGCGCATACGGCAGGCTCATGACGCAATAAAAACAGACAGGAGGACGGCCCTCATAATCCGGTTATGAATTTTAAAGTAGTAGAGAGGGAAAATAGTTTTTTTACTACCTTAGTAATGGTATGTGCGGAAAAAGGTAACTCGATAAATCTCCACATTGCAAACGGGAACATGAGAGAAAATAGAAGAGAAAACAGAGGAAATGTGAAGAAAAAGTAGAGGAAATTGTAGGGAAGTCGGAAAAGTAAAGAGAACAAGAAGAATATGGAGAGTGAGAGTAAAAGTAAGAATATGGGTAATGGCTTGAGGCAAAGTTGTAAACATATGCTAACAGGAAAATAAGGAATAAGATAAAGCAGTAAGAGTTAGCTTGGATAAGAGCAAGAGCGGCTAGAGTAAGAGGAAAAGCGGGAAGATTCACGGAAGTATACAATAAAAAGGGCAATTGAATGAGCCGACTAAGGTAAACAAAAAATGCAGAGGGGGTGAGGAAAGAAGAGAGGAAGAGGGTTGGACAGAGGGGAGGCAGATGGATAGATAGAGAAAGGCAGAACAATGTCAGTTTTACCATACGGCTGGGAGTATTTAATTTTTGTCTAAAATGTTCGAGGTTATCCAGAGATTTTTAAAATAAAGTCCTGATAAGCCATCATATAAATCTTAAAGCTCTGATTTGTTGAAAAATCGTTGCTGTAAAACCTCTTCCGCTGTATATTTTTAAACCAGCCACCTCAGTTTACTCAATGAGCCTACTTCAACGCTTGATTTACATAGATATAGTTTTGGGTTTTGGGACCGTATACCGTCAATGCCGAGTTTTCGTATAACAAGCCTTTCAGATCCTCATCCGATACTTCATGATATTGTTTAAATTATCTCATTGACGTCAGCAGAATGTTTCCATATTCCTTAGTTGTGGACAATGTGATTCTCTGAAGATCCAGCCACTCAGTTTTCCCCACAGAAAAAAAGAAATAAACCTACTACAAAACGAAATACAGACCGCAGGCGTTATTTTCCTGTACGTTGCTTCATATTTCAGAAAGGCAATAATTAAGTATTTTTTTATGATACTAAAAAATCAATGCTGCAGATAAGTTATGAAGCAACACTTAAATTTATGAGGGCGAGTATTGTCAAATGCGACTCCATTTTGTAGTATTGACTTCACCTATCTGGTTTATTGTAGGATGAGACGATAGTATCTTTTAAAATCAGGAGATCGCGTCTATTTGTTATTTTGATGTCCATGTCTAGGATATCCACAATGACTGCGATTACGATTACTGTAATCGCAAAATCCCTTTTTCAATACTACGATTACTGCAATTGTCAGTCGTGAAACCATAGATCACAATCATTGTTTAAGAGAGAATTTAATTTAATATTTATATAAAATTATGGTCGACTCAAAAACGAAGCGGTCGCTTGCTAAGAATAATAGATTCAATTACAAGAAAAGAACGTATATAAACTTACAAGCCAAGAATTAAAGTAAATTATGTATGGGGTATTATCAACCGTTCCACTTAAAAAGCTTCAGCTCTTCGATTTGAATGAAATTCGGTGAAATTGCTGTGCTATATAGTAGTGTTAATATCACTTAAGTTCGCTCCTAAATTTTGGATGGTTACGGCGATATAAACGTCTGAATTCTCAATTTTTTTTGTGGAAGCCTTTTTTCTATAAATCATAAGTCGTGTAATTGGCTCTCTAAGAACAAATGAATAAAACGTTTTCTAAAGTATTTTTCCATTCTTTTCGAATATAAATATAAAAAAAATTTTTAGAAAAATTTTAGTAAACATTTTATTAAAAAAAAATGTTTTTTTAATTTTTTTCAAAGGGGGGCATTTTCCATATTTTTATTTTTATTTTTAAATAAAAGCTTAATATTTTTCCTTTAAAATGATACCTATTTAATTTTGGCACGCGAAAATTTCTTTAATACATTTTTATTTTAAACATATAGAGTTCCAGCTAAAATTATTATTTCTATTTTAAAATAAAAGCTTGATACTTTTCCTTTAAAATGATACCTATCTTGTTATGCTGCCAGAAAATTTCTTTGAAAGATTTTTTTTTAACATAGAGGTACAGATAAATGTATCAATTTTTTTATGCGCGCTTTAACTAGTATTTTCAAAGCAAAGCTTTCTCATTATTTCATGGTATAAAATAGTAATAAATTTTAATAAAAATACAGTTTTGTACAAATAAATAAATATAACTCACATGTTCACTAAGTATTAAGCAAAATATAATACCACAATGAAAAGTGGTGTGATGGTAGCGTGCTCCGCCTATCACACCGTATGCCCTGGGTTCAACTCCCGGGCAAAGCAACATCAAAATTTTAGAAATAAGATTTTTCAATTAGAAGAAAATTTTTCTAAGCGGGGTCGCCCCTCGGCAGTGTCTGGCAAGCGCTCCGATTGTATTTCTGCCATGAAAAGCTCTCAGTGAAAACTCATCTGCCTTGCAGATGCCGTTCGGAGTCGGCATAAAACATGTAGGTCCCGTCCGGCCAATTTGTAGGGAAAAATCAAGAGGAGCACGACGCAATTGGAAGAGAAGCTCGGCCTTAGATCTCTTCGGAGGTTATCGCGCCTTACATTTATTTTTTTTATTATATTTTGCTTAATACTTAGTGAACATGTGAGTTATATTTATTTATTTGTACAGAACTTTATTTTTATTACAATTTATTACTATTTTATACAATGAAATAATGAGAAAGCTTTCCTTTGAAAATAAAAAACTAGTTTAAAGCGCGCATAAAAAAATTGATACATTTATCTGTACCTCTATGTTAAAAAAAATATATCAAAGAAATTTTCGGGCGGCATAACAAGATAGGTATCATTTTAAAGGAAAAATATCAAGCTTTTATTTAAAAATAGAAATAAAAATACATGGAATGTTCAAACTTGCAAAAAAAAATTAAAAATAAAAATTATAAAATTTATGGGTGATGTTTAGCTGGAACTCTATATGGTTAAAATAAAAATGTATTAAAGAAATTTTCGCGTGCCAAAATAAAATAGCTATCATTTTTTAAAGGAAAAATATCAAGCTTTTATTTAAAAATAAAAGCAAAAATATGAAAAATGCCCCTCTTTAAAAAAAAATAAAAAAAGAAATTTAATAAAATTTTCACTAAAATTTTTCTAAATATATATTTATGTATATTCGAAAAGAATGGAAAAAATACTTCTAAACTGTTTTATTCAATTCTTCTTACAAAGCCAATTTCACGACTTATGATTTATAGAAAAAAGGCTTCCACAAAAAAAATTGAGAATTCAGACGCTTATATCTCCGTAACCATCCAAAATTTAGGAGCGAACTTAAGTGATATTAACACTACTATATAGCACAGCAATTTCACCAAATTTCATTCAAATCGAAGCGATGAAGCTTTTTAAGTGGAACGGTTGATATACTTTACCCCGTATATATAATTATACGCATTACAATTTCAATTATAAGAATTCTTTTACCATAATGAGGTTGTAATTTTTTATTAAAAAACGGGTAATTGGAGTTTCTCTTGATTATTTCGAAGTATGTATTAGCGATATTTTACAAAATTATTACACTAGAAGTATATAGTACTATTCATGAACCAATAAACATATCCCGCATTAAAAAATGAGAGAGCAAAAATCATAGTTGGCGGGGGAAATAAATTTTCTCGGCGTGACGTCACGCTTTTGACAACATGTTTCATTGCTGACGCAGTGTTCAGACTTTATTCCAATCGGAGTATTTTGCATACGTATGAAAAGCTGATTGTTTACAAGTGACGATTGGATGAAATTACGTGAAGTCATTGTTCGTATCTTAAGGGATGTTTGTTCATATTTTATTCACAGTTTTGTACTTCTTTCGTACAGAATGAGAATAGAAGAAGTAAAATGTAAAAAAAGATGTGTCCGGACGGAATTACGTTGAGTCAGTGAGGTCAGCTAACAGGATAACAATCGCCAATTGGGAGCACCAAGCAAGGCCGAAGCTTCCTCCAACTGTCTCTTCCAACTCAGTGAAGGTCTTCTCTTTCCTCTGTTTAAAAACTGCGGGAGCGTATTCGTTCATCCGCATGACATGACCTAGCTAGCGTAGCTTTCTGTTTCTATTCGCTGCACTATCGTCATATCTGCAAAAAGCTCATATAGCTCGTCATTATACCTCCTTCGATACTCACCGTCGACATCACGGATAGGACTATAAATCTTCCGTAGAACTTTTCTCTCAAATACTCCAAGAGCCATCTCATCTTCTCTCGACACCCTTCATGATTCCGAGCCATACATCAGGGCAGTTATGATAAGAGACTTGTAGAGCGGAAATCTTGTTCGTTGAGAGAGGACTTTACTTTTCAATTGCTTAAAGAAACACTTGTTGGCAAGAGTTATTCTCCGTTTGATTTCTATGCCGACATTGCTTTTGTTTTTAATGCTAATTCCCAAATATACGAAATCCGTCACAGTCTCGAATTTATTTTTTTGTTTCTTTATCTTATACCAACTCTTCGCCACCGTGGTGTGATGGTAGTATGCTCCGCCTACCACACCGAATGCCCTGGATTCACAACCCGGGCAAAGCAACATCAAAATTTTAGAAATAAGGTTTTTCAATTAGAAGAAAATTTTTCTAAGCGGGGTCGCCCCTCGGCAGTGTTTGGCAAGCACTCCGAGTGTATTTCTGCCATGAAAAGCTCTCAATGAAAACTCATCTGCCCCGCAAATGCCGTTCAGAGTCGGCATAAAACAAGTAGATCCTGTCCCGCCAATTTGCAGGAAAAATTAAAAAGGAGCACGACGCAAATTGGAAGAGAAGCTCGGCTTTAGATCTCTTCGGAGGTTATCGCGCCTTACATTTATTTATTTTAACTCTTCACCTCCATGTTTGAACAGCCCGGCGAGTATCCCGTCATTACTTGGCACCTTCTGATTTTTTAGCCGTGATATTGCCATTCTCACTTCGCCATAATTGGATGCCAGAGCGTGTTTTTCTTCATCGGCAATCGGCGTATCGGGTTCGTCTTCCCCCACTCTGTACGTCAGTTAATAGGTCCCCATTATCGTTCCTAAAGGAATCTACTCCAGTATAGAACCTTCTGTTATTAAACGAGCATGAAATATGTATGGTAAAACTTTTCTTCCAGAATATGGTGTGCTAATGGGAGCATTAATTGGTCATCCTACACGTTGCATGATGTGCATCTGATTATGCAGATAACTTTTTTGCTGAGAAACATTACTTGGCAAAAACACAACCGAAGGGATTTCCAAGCTACCAAATAAATTTGATGTTGGTTGTTCGCCCCGCTTTCAAAAAGGAAGAAAAGGTATACTCCGAAAATTTAATTTTTACTCCGCCGTATTCTTTTACTCAGGTAACGGTTTTAAATAATCCGTGTATGTTCTTTAGATCTTTAATACTTTTTTTCTGGTGATAAAATAAGTGAAGGAACAATTTCACCTCTTAGATCCGGTCGTTTGATGATTAGAGGGTTAGGATTGACAGCGCTTGTGGGTCTTAACTCATCTTGCTAAGAAGAGTTTACCGGTTTCCAGTACTAACCAACTCTGTCCGAATACAGAAAAATAATATGGCGAATATTAATATCACAACAAATACAGCAAGCAGCCAAACTTATTTACATGCACACACATAACCAGCAGCTCGAAGTGAAGAGATATCTCACATACTCACATGTAGTCATCAGCTAAGAGCAGAAGTTTTTACTCACACATACACACGCATATAGCTAAATAACCAAGTATGTGATAAGAACTGTTCCATCTTCGTGAAAAGTCTAGACTTTAGGAGAAATATGCAAACGACGCAACAGAGAGTATAAAAGCAGCGCAAGTTGAAGAATAACTAATCAGTTTGATTAAACACGCTTTTGTGAAGTACGTGATATTGAAGTATAATTGTACTACTCCCAAAGTAGTATAAACAAAGACCATTTGCAATACTGAATATTGGAGTCATTTATCGACAGTTCAGCGGTTCGAACGTTAGCAGAACATAATTATCAGGAACTCCCCAAAATTTCGTTACAATAAGTTATCAACGATATATAAAATAAACTTCTTGATACCCAGATTTCAATAGAAGCGTGGCTGTATAATTGTGTTCTGGTGTTTAGGTTTCCGATGACTAAAGGCCGCGGAATAATGTCATTTTTCATATAGAGGCGTTTAACACAAGCTTATGCATTCCAATAACATCGCCACAATCAAGCAAGATGTTGCATTTGTAAATATGAAGGAACTTCAGACTTGGCAATTGAAGTTTATTTCGCCTTGCTCATTCACATACAAAATTTGCGAAGCACTGGTATAAACATTCTCCCTATACAACAAAAATACTTGCTAACATATTATGTGTCGCATTCATTTCTTATATTGCAGTTTTTACTTGCGAAAAAATGTTATAAAATTTACCAACGAGTGGGAAAAATTTCACTTGCAAAGTGTGCCAACACCCTTAACCAACCAAATGTCAAATTCTTCTTCTTATGCTTTGCTTGTAACAAAATTTGAGAGTTGCCTGCTTTTCCATATTAGATGGTGCCAGTGTCGCTCAATCTACCGTTCTCCATAAAAATACGTGCAATTTGCATAAGATTCAGTAAAACGCATCTATATGAAAATCTGCTTATGTGTCGGAGCTTTAATCGCTTCAATTTATAAGAGTTTGTCGGCAAGGTTCCAGAATTTTAAGCGAGCACAATTGCGATTTTTCAAGCCAAGAAAATATGAAAGATATTTTTTTAGTTGAGATGTGAGCACGAGATGTCATAATCTATTTAACTGTCAGGTAGATAATATGGCGACCGATAACTGACAATGGAATTATCTTCTTTCTTTTGCCGTAGATCACAATTTACTTACTTACTTACTTAATTGGCGCTTAACCGTTTAAACGGTTATGGCCGTTCTAACAAGACCTCTGCTTCCATAGGCGGCTTCCGATAGAAACACTTTCTTGGCCGGAGCGTCATATTTCATTCGCATAACATGGCCTAGCCAGCGCAGCCGTTGCGTTTTCATTCGCTGGACTAAAGATCGCGTAGAGATCGTACAGCTCATCGTTAAATCTTCTTCGGTACTCGCCATCGCCAATGCGTAGAGGTCCATAAATCTTTCGAAGAACATTCCTAGAGCCGCTTCATCTAATGTTTTCATGGTCCATGCTCCTGCACCATATAGCAGGGACGGGTACGATAAGTGACTTGTAGAGTATGATTTTCGTTTGCCGATAGAGGACTTTACTTTTCAGTTGCCTATCTACTAGTTCAAAGTAGCATTTATTGGCAAGAGTGATTCTTCGCTGGATTTCAGAGCTGATGTTGTGGTTAGCGTGTGTGATCACAATTACGCCAGTAATTTTACAAATATTTTTATTCTGTTCAGTTCAATTAGTTTCAGTTTTTTGACACTTGGAGGCGATACGCCACCAAATTTCCATGATTTTAATTTGTTCGCATTTCTTCTTGCAATGACACTTTCGATTGGCAAAAGCCAATAAATCGTTATATCAAAAAGGGGATGATCCCTAGCCGATTTCGCCCGTTTTCCCATAACTAATTTATCGAATTTTATGAATGGCTTTTCTCAGCAACAGCAAGTGCCAAATTTCAAAATTTATTGAAGTTAACATGGTCACAGACAAACGGGCACACGGTCATGGCTTAATGAATTCCTCTTTTCACCTTAAGCATTTTGATCTATTGATATCTAAATTTATTTCCATTCGTATATGGGGTAAAAATTTCCCAAATTTACCATATTTCCGATTCTTTCGTACCACAATAATATTGTAACGAATGTTAGCAGCACTGAGCGATGCTATCGTCTCTAAGCCGATGCTAACCAGCGACGTGAATGCACATCAATAATTCAATCATTATGTATCTACATAAACGAATAAATAATTGCGTCTACACATATGTACGTATACGAACATCGGAGCGGCAATGCACAAATACATGCATATATCTTATCTGAGTTGTCACAAGAGAGAGCAATTATTTGTGCACGTAGTTGTGGCTGGCGATTTGTAGCCGAAACTAACTAGTAACTTCTGGAAATCGAAGAGCCTAGAAGTATGCAGCGTAAACTATAAAAGCGGACAGGCGAGTAAGAAGCAATTCAGTTTGATTTGAGATTTGGATTAAGCGCTATCTAGCGAGCTATAGCAGTATTATTTTGAATAGTAGAGTTTCATTTGAGCTGTCAGTCAGTTTTGGTTATTAAGTAAGCTATCGTTGCAAAGTACAAATGTATTGTGAAGTACTTGAATAAAGGCCATTTTGCATTATTACATATGGAGTTATTTATTCAACAGTTTAGCGATACGAACTTAGCAGAAGATTGCAAATAAGAGGATTTGCAAGCAATTTCGTTACAATATATATACATATGTAGACTGATGGTGAAATATAGTTTCACCGTTTCGAAAAACCCCATTTCATCTTAACCAATTCTAAGATAGGGCGTTTTTGAAACGGCAGCCTAGATATGTTGATATTCCACTCAGCAGACAATATATTATTGGAAGGTAAAGCAATGGGCTTATTTTTAGCTTACAAAAAGTTTTTCAAAATAAATATTTGTAGTTTTCCGATGAAAACAATTGTTTTCGATCATTTTTAAAGTTCAATTAAAATAATAGAGGAAATGCTACGCAGCAATCAATAAAAAACCATTTTTTTTCGACCACAAAGACCCAAACACATTTTGCCCTGGCGTCACTTTGCAATAACGCACGTTGCAAGTTTCCCTGTCACAATGCACGCAAAAGAAAAAGTCAAACTTTAATTTTTGTCGTGAATTAAATATGATAAACAAGAACTTTTTAACAAAAATACAAAGGTCATGATTCTCTTTGTGTTGCTTTGACGTTACCGTTGCATTGCCACTGGATTGAGAACATGGTAATTAAAAGCTGTGTGTTCAAATTCATCTGTTGACGCAATAAAAGCGCCAAATCGACGCAAAAGCCGAATGTGTTTGGGCATTAAGGCTGGACGACACAGTGAGAGCACACGGACACCCTGTTTTAACTCGAAGTCCGACCACCTCAGAATTTTTTGCAGATTTCTGTGCTGTGAGCCAAAAATAACTGCATTGTTTGAAAGTAAAATATACTGTTGGCAAGATATAACGCAATTTGTTGGTCTACATAGTCGTGCAAATATGTAAACCCTAAGTATATAGAATTTTCAATATACCCTCAAACTCTGGAATTAGAGGCCAAAAACCTACCTTTTCATAGGTTGTATGTCATCATAAAGCCCCTAACTCCAGAGTTTTAGGGTATATTGGAAATCTTAGAATTTGCCTATTTATTGAACTCCACCTTTATATTTTTGTTCCTCATAAACATTTTTACAGTGATTTTTTGAATATCAAGATTATGCCTTTATTTGAAGAGACATTTTTCGTGTCTTTTGGTCCACTTATATAAAGGAAGTGCTTAAGAAATGTTTATCTCTTATTTTCTCCCCTTGTGAAGGTGACATGAACTATGTGCAAGGTTTCGTGTTTCTAGCAAATTGCATTTATTTATTAAAATAATAATTACCTTAACAACACACATAAATTTATTTGAAAATGGACAGATAAGTGCAAGATCAGCTTATCTCGGCTATAGATTCGAATATCCCAGAATCCAGTCATTAAATGCTCTACCTTGAAGCCCCGATACATACGCAGTTTTTCATATAGATGCGTTTTACTCAATCGTTTGCATTATGAGGAGATTGCACGTATTTTTATGGAGAACGATAAATTGAGCAACACTAGCGCCATCTGATATTGAAAAGTAGCCAACTCCCACCTTTTGTTGCAAGCAAAGCATAAGAAGAAGAATTTGACATTTGCTTTAGCTTTTGTTGCAAGCAAAGCATAAGAAGTTGACATTTGCTTTAGCTAAGGGTGCTGACACACTTTGCAAGTGCAATTAAAAACTGCAATATATCAAATGAATACGACAATGTTAGCAAGTATTTTTGTTCAATAGGGAGAGTGTTTATAACAGTGCTTTATGTTCCCCCAGCGGGTTAGGGGTTAGAATATACCCGTGGTAGGTATGCCTGCCGTAAGAGGCGACTAGAATACCAAATATGTAGATTCAAGGGGTTGCCAGCGCAATATATATGTAGCTTCTCCAACCCCAATTTTTAACCTCACCTATCCGTGGCGAATCCTGTTTCATTAACAGCCGAGGCTCTGGCGACCCCGAACTCCTCATGGATCTATGGGGATGGAAGAGCGGGATGGCCTAGAAGGTCGCATGTGGTCATAACAAATCGTTCCCAGAGATGAGTGGGCTTTGTACCGGAACGTACCGGATATGGACCAGATGGCAAGGACCACCAACATCGATAGACCCCCCAGGGCTTCGGGGAGTGTCCTTATCGCTACAACAACAACAACAAATTTATTATGTGAATGGTATCGGCGAAATAAACTTAAATTGCCAAGTCTGGAGTTCCTTCATATTTATAAACGCATTTCATATTTATAAAACATCTTGGTTGATTGTGGCGATGTTACTGAAATGCATAAGCTGTGTTAAACGCATCTAGATGAAAAATTTCATTGTACCGCGGTCTTTAGCTACAAATATGTCGAATTTGTATTGTGTGTATCAAGTATAAGAATAAACAATCTTTGATTGATTTCTGATAAGATTTTTTTTTAATTTCCAAATAAACCTATTGCTAGGATACAGTTTTCGAATCGGCATTCGCGTTAGGATGATCTTCCAAATAGCTATCCGTATATTAAAGAAATTGTTCGCGCACAATAAACTGTATCACGTTTTAGACCAAAACCGAGCATTCGCGTGAGTTTACTTGTGAATCGGATTAACCTCTACCTGACAAGCGGTCTGACAGAGCGTGTATAAAACAGCATGAGCGCCAACCGAACAAAACAACCATGATATGTTAAGAAATCGAAAACTTATAACAAGAACGATATAATAAAACAAACAAAAAATATTTATGTAGTATGTACATAAAAATACAAAATGGCAAATGTACCTTATGCTCATCAAACACTCTTTGCATCACCTTATCCACTTTTTCAATTTTGTGCGTCTCCAAACTCACCTCTATATCAAAATCTCGATGCTGTTGCATATCAACAACATCCTCGCCAGCACCACAGCCATTTACATCATCCTCTTCACTTATAACATCCGAATTATTAATCACAATACCGCTACTTAACATCTCATCTTCTTCAATATCCTCCTCCACAAACATATTATCAACTATGGTATCATCTAATTCATGCTCTTCCAAATCGGAAGTTTCTTCAATTTCCGATTGACTATCTAATTCGATATCAGAATCTCCTGTGCTACCATGCTTCATTTCGCCACGCTCCAATGCCTCTAAATGCTCCGGATGTACCATTGCATTTTTTATACCCATGGGATCCTTGCGCGACCATTTTTGTACTTCTTCGTCCATTTTTAAAATACGTTCCGGATTCATTGCCCAGAGGCAGCCTTTGCGTTGATTACCATTAGTAGCAGGTTTTTCAATTTTTTCAAAACATTTATTTAGTGAAAGATTATGACGCACACTATTCTTCCAGCCGCTGGGCGCTGTATGGAAATATGGAAAATGTTCACACATAAAACTATAAATTTCAGATACGGGCAATGATCCACTGCGTGAATTCTTCAATGCCATAGCTATTAGACAGGAATATGAATATGCTGGTTTGGGAAATTCAGACTCAACTGGAGCGACCTTGATTCGTTGTTGTAATGGTTTAACGGAAATTGTTGTAATAGTTGTGGTGCTAGCTGAGGATGATGATGTGGCCATAGCTGACCCATTACTGACACTAATTGGTATTAGACTGGCACAAAAACTGCTATTTGTCGAATTGGTCGATGGTAAGGAATGTGATGAAGATGATGAAGATGATGGTGAACCAATTGAATTACTACCATTCTGTATAAGTGGTGAATGTACTGATGCAATACTCTTTGGTGTGAAACTAGAATTTTGTAAACTTCGACCCACTAACTTTGGAGCATGTTGTTGACCTCCAAGTACACCAATATTACCACCGTGTAATACATTTATATTGTGTAAAGGGCTGGAATCACGTTCTCGTCTGGGTATAATTGTACCATTTGTTGTTGTACCATTTTGCCCGCTTTGCGCTAATTTGGCAGCAGATTGTTGTTTTAATTTATTATAAGCGATGCTATTAGCAAAAGTTAAACCACCAATGCCAGGAGCCAATTTAATTGTATTCGTTGTTGTGCTATTTAGCATTCCATTTGAATTCAGTATGGTACTGTGGTTGACATAACTGTTCCCACTGCTAGCATTACTACTTGTGGAACTATTCACATTGGATGACTTATTTTTACATTTTGATCCACTGTCCCCACCAACACCAACGTTGTTATTTGCTAGATTTACTTTGGTTTCTTCAGATGTTGCGACAAGTTTATGTAATTCTGCACCCAAATCCTTTTTAATTGTATCCACTGCAATTGAAGTTTTACGTTGTAATGCTGAATTTGTTGCCAATGTAGCTGGCGCTGTGGTAGCTGCTGTCACCGTCGATGAGATGGCTACAATTTGCTTTGGTATATGTGAATAAAGTTGCTCGTTGCGCATAGCACCGGCACTAACTTTTAAGTGGGCGGGAGAAAATGTTAAATGTGATTTGGTCTCGTTTACATTAGGCGAGGCGGGAGGTGGTGAATTGACAGAATTCAAATTTATTTTTGGTGATTTATGTAACAATGATGAGGATATTAGTGGCATAACTGAAATAGGATCTACACAGGCACCCACATCAGCATAATAGTCACTCGATGAAGACCATGATGGTCCTCCTGAGCTATTCCCCAGCCATGAAGAAAAATTTGTTGATGAAGCAGATATTATTCCAGCTGAACTAAGACTATTATTTAGACCATTTGTATTGTGTATTGAGGAAATCGCATCTATGGCATGATCGAATGAGGATGGCAAATCATTGAGCATAGAATGAAGTTCATTGTTTCCATTAACTACGTTTGAAATTTCGCTGCGTATATCAATATCCAACATATCCTGCAGCGAATCGGATATGTATAAATCCAACGTAGGTCGTGAGGTGTCCTAGAAAGATAAATAAAAATTTATACAATTGAAAACAGAGTATTTTATTAAAGATAAAAACAAAGGTGGGAATATCAAAATATTCTTGTATATTATATAGAATATATTTTAGTAGTTTATTAAAATTTAAATCGTATAGACCAGCGAGGATCCAAACTGTTTTTCCTTTTAACATAAAAATGTTTCAAAAAAATTATTTCCTGACTCTTAATTTTTAAGTGCGGAAGAAATTTTAAGATCCGGACTTTAATTTTTAAGGACAGAATAAAAGTTCGGCTCTATAACTATGCAACAGCTCATCCAAATGAAAGAAATCTGATACATTTGAATGCAACACTGATAAATATATCTAAATGCAGCACTGAATTTGACGTTTGCTTTTGGGGATACGCTTGTCCGTCGGTGGCCGATTTTTGCCTGCGCGCTATAATTTACCTTTGACTCATAAATTACATAAAATCAAATAGTTATCAACTTTGTATTTTAAGTTTCTAATAATAAATGAATTCGAAATTATAACAATTTTCTGGCGACGAGAAAAAAAGGAAAAAAAAACTTCCGAGCAGTTAAAGTTAATTTATTAACAAGCGCGGCATCGTAATGGAAGTAGCAATTGAGAAGCTGCTAAAGCAACAGCAGGACTTCTTAGTGGATGTGTTGAGTACAAATAGGTCGTGGATGGTCGCACAATTGGAAGAACAAAAAACAAATCTAGCGAAGTTGCAGGAAAATGCACGTGCGCCGACCATAACCTCAACACCTAACATAGTAGTACCAGCATTTCCACCTTTCGTACATACAAAGCAAAGTTTTGAGTCATATATAGCGCAATTAACGCAGCATTTTGAAGCTTATGCGGTCATAAAGCCAGAGCAAAAACGAGCATTTTTACTCTCGTGGATTGGAGCGGAATGCTACGAACTTTTAACAAAGTTGTTTGGGACAGAAGACATTCAAAAGCAGACTTTTGAATGCATCGTAACAAAGTTGTCTACGCATTATAAAGAAAATGTTTATGTACTGGCTGCAAGATTCGAATTTTTGTCGTCGAAAATGAAGCCAAACAAAAATATGCAGAATGGGTTGCAGAACTACGAGGAGTAGCGCGGAACTGTAGATTCGTGTGTAGCAATGATAATTGCAAAACAGTCTTTGTAGACGACCTTCTTCGAGATATTCTAGTCTTGAATTCGCCACATGAACCTGTACGTACTGCTGCACTGCAAAAGCCTAATCCGTCACTTGCAGATGTTTTAGCTATTGCTGAAAGCTATGAGACAACTCAGTCTATGAAAAAGCGCCTGTCAACCGATAAAGCAGATCGTAGCGAAGTGTTTTTGATAAAGTCACGTCAGACTGAAAAAAAATCGAATAAAAGCGATACAAAAAAGCAAAACACATACAGTGATAACCTTCTACAGTCGTGCTCGGGTTGTGGAAAACATCATCCAAGAAGCCAATGTAAATTTCGTAATGCAAAGTGCCGCAAATGAAATCGTTTTGGTCATATTGCGCCAGTGTGTAAATCACAAGCGGCGTCTAACAATGACAGCAAAAAGAAAGAAAGTCAGTCACAAGCAAACAGCAACAATAATATCCAGCAAAAAGTTTCCACTGTTGAGTTTATTGCTTCTATTACCAGCACCGGGCCAAATAAGGTAGGAAATAAATATTTGGTTGATATTTTGGTAATTGATGTGCCAGTTAAATTTCAAATGGATACGGGTGCGACTTGCTCTGTAATTGGCGCAGATGTATACAAAAATATCGGGAAGCCGGGTCTGACTCCATATCCAGCTGGCAAGCTAATCGCTTATGGAGGCAGCTCCGTAAGGACATTAGGAACTGTCGACGTCACTATTAGTCACGGACGCATCAAACGATTATGTAAACTTGTTGTAGCTGATTTGCAAAATAATAGTGAAATTCTTGGAACTGATTTGTTGGAACAATTAGGCTTATGTACATGCCAAGGCTTTTGTAGCTCTTAAGCGCCAGCTCAGCACAGCACCGTTGCTAACGCACTTCGATGACCAGTTGCCTATTATTCTGGCAACTGATGCCTCTGCACATGGAATAGGAGTCGTTATATCACACCGCATGCCTGACGGCTCAGAGAAGCCTATTGCCTTCGCATCGAAAACGCTTGACCGGCACCAAAAACGTTACAGCCAAATAGAAAAGGAAGCGCTTTCAATTATATTTGGTGTGAAGAAGTTCCATCAGTTCCTATTTGGCCGCAAGTTCACGCTAATCACTGACCACAAGCCCCTGGTGTCGATATTCAGTCCGGATAAGCAACTACCGGCGATCACGATACAACGCCAACAGCGCTGGGCATTGCTTCTGATGTCTTATAATTACGAAATACGATACAGACCAACAGATCAGCATGGTAACGCAGATGCGCTCTCACGCCTTCCCATGGGACCCGACGAAGAGTTTGATCGGAGCGATGCATGCATGCAAGTAGAAGTACAAGCCGAGCTCACTGCATCTCCGCTTAACGTAAAACATATAGCCAGGTTGACAGCGAAAGGACCCCGTTCTCAACCAAGTGTGTCGTTTTATATCAAATGGTTGGCCTGAAAGGCTTTCGGCAAAACATCGTGACCTTCAGCCATATTTTTCGCGCCGACATGCACTTAGTTTCGAAATGGGGGTCATAATACTAGCGACAGAGTATACTCGGGTCATATTACCAGCGTCAGCACGAGACGCCGTCCTTGAACTGTTACATGAAGGGCACTGGGGCATGTCGCGAATGAAACAGATGGCGCGCCAATACTGCTGGTGGCCCTCAATGGATAAGCATATTGAAGAGCGTGTTTCACACTGCGATGTATGCCAACAACAAAGTACATCGTCACCAACTCGCGAATATACAAATTGGCCTACGCCCGAACGCCCTTGGCAGCGTATACACTTGGACTTTGCAGGTCCGTTCCAAAATGCTACTTGGCTCATTTGCATCGACGCTTATTCCAAATATCCATTTGTAACGAAAATGTCAAACATTACCGCTCAATCGACAATCGATGCATTGAAAGCAATATTTTCCATAGAAGGTCTACCTGATACTATTGTCTCAGATAACGGGCGTCAATTCACAGCGACACAATTTAAGACTTTCTGCAAAAGTAATGGCATTACTCATCTAACAACGGCACCGTTCCATCCGGCATCGAACGGTGAGGCAGAACGATTTGTTCGTACTTTTAAGCAGGCGTTCAAGAAAGCAATAGCAGATGGTAAAAATCAGTTAGACTCCTTATTGACTATTCTCAGTACTTACAGAACTTGTCCCAGCGGCAGCAACAACAAGTCGCCGGCAGAGCTGCTACATGGGCGTCAACCAAAGACATTACTGGCTCGGATCGTACCCGGATCCAATCAAATGGCTACTGCTCGTTCCAAAGCAATATATCCAGTTTCGGCGACCGTTTATGCTAAAAATTATGCACGTGGTCCACCTTGGATTCCCGGTATTATACAGAGTAGACACGGTAACATGATGTATCGCGTGAAAACGGATCAAGGTATACTTCGTCGTCACTGTAACCAGTTGAAGAAGCGCAGTTCAAACCGCACGCCACATAGTGATGGAGAACCAGATGAGACAACAGCTCCGATAACTAGGTCTGGCCGTCTATCCGGACCCACAGTGGTTTCTGAATAAGCGCGGAGGAATTGATACATTTGAATGCAACACTGATAAATATATCTAAATGCAGCACTGAATTTGACGTTTGCTTTTGGGGATACGCTTGTCCGTCGGTGGCCGATTTTTGCCTGCGCGCTATAATTTACCTTTGACTCATAAATTACATAAAATCAAATAGTTATCAACTTTGTATTTTAAGTTTCTAATAATAAATGAATTCGAAATTATAAAAAAATCTTTTTCTACAGAATCCTTCTTGTTTCAAGAGAAAGCGGTGTATCAACATTCAAGGCAATATCTCTATTGGATCAAACTTTATGGCGTAAAGCAGGTGCAAGTTTACTACTGAAAAGTGTTTAGGCCACAGGCCTTAATATATCTCCCCTCCCTCGTAACATAATTTTCTTCGTCTACTACCACATATGCATGCTTGTGATCACTAATACACACAGGCATGTGTGAGTGGTAGTACGCATGTATCTTAGAGTTTTACCGCTGTGAGCCCGCGGTATAGCAACTTTGTTGCCGGGAAACCCAACGAAGGAGCTGTATCTCGGGTTCATCGGCTCATGTCGCAAAGAGGCTCGTCCTCTTTTAATCCAGCAGCCAGCAAAGGAACACGTAATCGCCCGTTCACGTAAGTTCAACTTTTCAAAATTATTATCACATATATATCATTTTCCACAACATTTGTTAAACCTTTTCTTAACACTTGTTGTATTTATATAAATAAAAGCACTCTGTGAATTCTTTTTATTAATACGAAATCCTTTTGGTGTTTTTATTTTTCTTCCCTTTTTTTCGCCTTAACTAATCTTTAACAAATACGTGGGTGCGCGCCGTTGCCACCACGCATTTGTTCATGGTCCTTACCGCGCCGGTAAAGAGAACCAGTCACACAATTACAGTCCACTCAACTCTCTAGGCATTAAAGCAAGGAAGCATACCAAACTCGTGAGAATACACAGGAAAAACCAAAAATTTCAACAACAAATATCAGCAATTGTCCATGGTGATACAATTTTCTTGGTGATACCAGCGATTTTATATTCGAAACAACAACAACTGATACATTTTTGGTGGTACCTTTTGGAAACATCCAACAACAATATTTAAATCACATTCGATTATCCGGATCAACACTTTGATAAAAGGTACGTGGTTTAAAAATATTCCGTGCTAGGTAGGGTTTTCTTTTAATTTCACTTTTACTAAAATTTCAAAATAAAATTAAAAATTACAAAGTGCTCTTTATATTAAACAGTGCAAGTGATTTTTTTTTCGTGAAGTGAGAAGTTTACTTTGTGCAAAATAGAAAAAGGCGCTTAACGCAGTTATTTAAAGTTTGTGCAACACGCCTTGTGACTATCCGGAACAATCCCCCACCAGCGGTAAGATTTTCCGGACACAGCTCGAGGTAGCACAACACTGCTCTAAAAGGTTAACATAACCTCAAACACGTTTTGCGTCACTTTTCTATTTTCACCTCTGCAGGATTTATCTGAAAAAATTCATTTAATCCACTGCCCAAAAATTCGATTTGTTAAGGTTACTTATTCAGAAACCTGTAAATTTATTTAGGCGCACATTTAATCAAATACAAATTTTTTCTCACATACAAATCACTTGCACTTATTTACACGGGCAATACGTTTGCAATTTAGTTTGGTGCTATAGTACAAAGTGCACTTAGTTACATACACACATATTGTTGTTGTTGTTTGGGTGGCCAAAGGCTTATTCCTGTTCAATTTTTTAAAAATTGAATTATTTTATTTTCACTTGCGGCAATACACAAATCAGTTTTTGACTGATCTAATTTTTTGTGATACAAAAGTTCACAGTCCCTTGGTTAAATTACCAAAAAGTCCATAACGAACGTTCATACATTTCTTTATTTTTTCACTAACACCACTTTCTTCACTAGCCATTACTTATTGGCTTACACAAGTCATTGGCACATCTGCATTAGAGCATTCTTTGAATAATTACGTGGGTGCGCGCCGTTGCCACCACGAAAATTGCACATTCTTTAAATTAATTCCTAGCTTTCTCGCAAGCTTCGAGGCCACTTCCTCGAGAGATCTCTCTCAAACACAGTCCTTCGTTTCAGTTCATTTTCACTCAATACTCTCTGCAAAGGCAATTAATCAATTAATATTTCAATAAATTTTCATATAATGGATACCTATACACGCCAAGCAGATGCAGTGACGGAGTATGAAAATGACTTCAACGACATGTCACCTTCACAACACAGTAAACACTCCCTAATATACCAAAGGGATGAGTTAAAAACTCTGTGGGAAGCTACGAAGGTGACATACGAAAAGCTCTTAGGTTCATCAGAGCTTGATTCAAAGGACTTATCGGCTATCAAGAAGAAGCATAAGATGTGCTATTTCAGCTTCCTAAAGTGTCAGGCGGCAATAGCTGAGCTTTTGGAAAATTTTGAAAAGAAAGATAAGAAAGTAGATATCTCAGATAATATGGAATATCATGTGCGCCTGCCAGCATGTGATACGGATATTTTCAAAGGTGACTATATTTCATGGCCGTCCTTTAGGGACATGTTCACTGCCATATATATTAATAATAGTAAACTCCATGCAGTGCAAAAACTATACTATTTGAGGCAAAAAACTCAAGGGGAGGCCAAAGAGATAGTGGAACGGTGTTCCTTAACAACAGACGGTTTCGATACAGCGTGGAAAAATTTATGTGACCGATACGAAAACAAACGTATCTTGGTCAATGCCCAATTAAAAATTATTTTCAGTTTAAAAGCAGTTGAGAGCGAATGCGGTAGCTCCATTAAAAAACTGCAACGTGAAATAAACAATTGTATCTCAGCGCTTCAATGTCACAAGATTGACATATCAAACTGGGATGCAATTCTAACATATTTGTGCTCCACAAAACTGCCAGAAACCACACTGGCTCTATGGGAACAAACCATAGAAAATAAAACAGAAATTTCAAAATGGGCAGATATGGATAAATTCTTATCCAGCAGATTCCAAACGTTGGAAACTGTGGTAGATATAAGAGGGGATACGGTTTCAAAACCCTCTAAGCCACATGCTTCTCGTTCCTCTGCAGATACATCGTCGAAACGATTAGGGTCCTACCAGGCAAGTGCAACAACAGCCAAACCTACGTGTAAGATGTGCAAAAGTCCTGCACATCGAATTTCAAAGTGTGAAAAGTTCTTACGTTTAACACCCAATAAAAGGTTTGAACAAATTAAGAGCAGCCGTGGGTGTATAAACTGCCTTTCTGCTGGCCATTCGGTGACAAGGTGCACCAGCCAAATGAACTGTGCCACATGTCATTTAAGACATCATACGCTGCTTCATATTTCGAATCAGCCAAAACCAACAAATACTTCCGACACTATCGGAGCATCTACCTCACGGGAAGCTCAAATACGACGCAATGCTGAAAGAGAAAACGCTCCGATTAATAATGTGAACTCATGTTTCGCAAACACAAATAAAGGGGTATTACTAGGGACAGCTCAGGTCAAGATTCATTTTAATGGTGTTGACTATTCGGCGAGAGCCCTAATAGACTCGGGATCTGAATGTTCATTCATTACCGAGAAACTAAAGCGCAGAATTAATCTGCCATCCAAACACCTGCATGCCCAAGTTTCGGGCATCAATAATACAATGTCTGCACAAGTAAAAGAAGCGTGCAACATACAACTGCGGTCACCAACCGACCCATTAATCGAGATCAATACGATCATGCTGGTTTTACCACAACTGACAGGGAATCTTCCAACTTGCCGAATAAATGCAATGACTAGGCAAGCATTCCCTGACTTAGTACTGGCTGACAAAAGATTCTTTGTCAATGAGCCAGTCGATCTAATTCTGGGCGGAGACATATACCCCCAAATTATGCTAGGCGGTATCAGGAAGGACGTGCTAAACACATTAATAGCACAGGAAACGGTGTTCGGCTGGATTTTGACAGGCCGGACAGATGCGGTTGATACAAATAAGACCCTAGTTTCATATTTCAATGAGGTCACTTTAGATAAACAATTGGCGGCTTTTGGGAGATAGAGGAAATTCCAAAGAAGAGGAGCATCAATAAACGATGACACTTACTGCGAGGAGCTATACAAATCCACAACAGTTCGGAACAACGATGGCAAATACGTAGTCTCCATCATTGCGAAAACATTCAAGGGTAAATTCTTTCCAAATATTGAAGATTTGGAAAACTGGCATGGCAAGCCTTTGGGCGACAAAGCTAACGAAGTAATCAAGCACTTGGAGGGACTGATGGTAAACGATACAACTAATATCCCAGCAATTCCACCTAAGAGTCCAACTAAGTTAAAACCTGCACCCACAGTTAATATCACGAACGTGAAATTGGCTTCGCCGCCAAACTATAAATTGGGCGAGCAAGTTGCTACACGTTTAGCATACGGTACAGCATTATCCAAAATTGCTCAAAATAATGATCGCGTTATTGCATTGGATGGTGATACAAAGAATTCAACTTTCTCTGATAAATTGAAACAGATCTTCCCGGAACGCTATATTGAGTGCTTTATTGCTGAACAGAATCTCGTTGGCGTCGCGATTGGTGCTGCATGCCGTGATCGCACTATTCCCTTCGTTTCTACTTTCGCTACATTCTTTACTCGCGCTTTCGATCAAATTCGTATGGGTGCAATCTCACAAACAAATGTTAATTTTGTTGGTTCCCACTGTGGTGTCAGCATCGGTGAAGATGGCCCCTCTCAAATGGGCTTAGAGGATATTGCTTTGTTCCGTGCTATTCCTGGCAGTACCGTATTTTATCCCGCCGATGCGGTCAGCTGTGAACGAGCCGTCGAATTAGCAGCCAATACAAAGGGTGTTTGCTTTATTCGGACATCGCGCCCTAATACCGCAGTTATATATAATAATAATGAAGTGCTCCAAGTCGGAAAAGGTAAAGTGGTGAAGCAATCGGGAAAGGATCAAGTATTGTTAATTGGCGCTGGTGTTACCCTCTATGAATGTCTCTCTGCAGCAGCTGAGTTGGCAGAGAATGGCGTACATGCACGTATCATCGATCCGTTCACCATTAAACCTTTGGATGCTAAATTGATCATCGAAAATGGACGAGCCGCTGGTGGACGTGTTGTTGTTGTTGAGGATCATTATCAGCAAGGAGGTCTTGGTGAGGCTGTAATGAGTGCATTGGCTGAACATCGCGACTTTGTAGTGAAGCATTTGTATGTACCTAGTGTGCCACGATCTGGCCCACCAAATGTACTCATCGATATGTATGGAATTTCGGCACGTAGTGTGGTTAATGCTGTCGCAGCTGTGCTCAAGTTGTAACATAGTTATCAACAGCACTAATGGCAATTCCTTATGAAATTATAGTATATGTAACTACTAAAATTTGTTTACGATTTAGAGATGTATGCATACACACACGCTTTTAGAAAAACATTTTCAAACAAAAAAATAAGAAAAGGTTTTTAATAGATAATATATTAAATAAAAAAATACATTCAATTATTACGGTGGAAAGGTTTTGAGGCTTATCAGCTGCACGTGATAATGAAATTGATTGCCGTGCTACAGCAGGACTCGTCGAAGCCTTTGGTCCCGGGTGTGGGATTTGTACTATGAGAGTGGGTTTTTGGATGAAAATTTTGAAGTATTAATAACAAAAGTTTTGAAGTGTCCCAGATTTCAAATCCAGATATTTAGGAGAATCCGTAAAAAATTCGTTTCATTTGGTTGAGCAGTTCCATTGGTCCTTAAAAAAAGTACGGATTTTACTTTTGTTTATGAACTTTTTTAAAAAAAGGTCTAAAAAATAAAAAGGATGCAACTCATCATGAATCGGATTGCCGAGATCCTATAAATTTTCACCTAGTATACTTTTTTGACTCGGACTTTTTCGGCTCAAAAAGAACATAATTATTAAAATGAGTCCCTGCCTAAAATATCAAGATTAAGGTGATTGCAAGGGGCGCGCCAGTAAAAACAAGAGCTTACGATTTCATCTCGGCTTCTCAAGAGATTCTCGTTTCTCGATGTAGGTGGATTTGTTGAAATTTACACTGCCAGTGCAGCGATTGAATAGAATGTAGAGGAACTTGTGAGCTTTAGGAGTATTTCGAGAGTCCAGAATCTCGTGAGATGCCAAGACTCGCGAGAAATTTTTTTTTGAACAAAGGCAAGAATTCGTAAGATCTCGTAAAAATAAGCGATACGACATCGAACACGATGTTTCGGTACTCATTTAAGAACCGCCTTACAAGTCTCGTGCACTCGAAAGTTTTGTACCCCAAGGGTCCGGTTGTAGTCCGAAACTGACAAGACAAATGTACGGTTCGTTAATGAGTTTGGGTTAAAATGTATACAAACACTAAGAGTTCCTTATCACGAAGCACTAAATAGTTTCTAAATTACCAATCTAGGTTTCATTGACAAATTTAATTACGAAAGATGTTTTAGATAACGTTTTTTCAGACAAAGCCCGAAGTAAAAAACTTGGGTTTATGTCACTTGTGATTTTATCATGCCACCATTTTCCTGTATGTTCATACATATGTTGCCACCATTTACCGAAAACTCAAAAGTATCGCATCAAAATTCCTGTCTGTATAGACATTTACAACATTAAGATATTTGCACTTCAAGTCGAAAAAATTAAAATTCAAGTTCAGAAACAAAAATTTTAATTCAGAAAGTTACAATTCAAGCTCGGAAATTCCAATTTAAGTTCACAAAATCACAATTAAAGTTCAGAATTTCGAATTTAAATTCAGAAAGTTACAGATCAAGATAGAAAATTACAATTCAAGTTCAGATTTCTCAATTTAAAAGCTTCTGCGTTTGTACAGAAAACAAATTTTTAGAAGGGCTGTTGAAAAATATTGATCCCTAAGACCATCGAAGCATCGATGTGGATTTTTTCCGCGTAACTAAAATATTATCGTCATGGGCTGAAATTTGAAATGTGTTGTATATGTTTAAATAAATTTTAAATCAAAATGAATCTAAACAAGACAGCATCTTTATCACACAAAAGCAACTTGTTAAATACGCTGTCGGATTTAGAACCAATTGGCCTGCGCCGACAATTGTCAGGCGCCGAAATTTGTTAAATGCTTTGCAAAATGTGTTTTACTTTTCATATTCTTCTGAAAAAGTCAATCGTGAGCATGCTTCATTATTTTTCTTTGAATATAATTAAAATCCTCCAAACAGTAGTGAAGAAACAATTGAGAAATTGCGTGCAAAAAGGGAAATTCTTTGAATATTTCGTATTGAGATTTACGCGTTTGAAACATTTAAGGTGCTTTAGCATATTTGTTGTTGCAGTATTTGAAACATTTTCTTGATATAAAATACATTTCGTATAAATATTTTCCAATTTATATGTTTACTAAATCAAATTTTAACAATTTTCGACAATTTTGCAGGAACGTGCCGTGGTTGACTGTATCAAAACTTTTGATAAGTTTAGCGCTACGAGTACTCTTCTGTGGAGGGGCTTTTGACTCAATCCCCAATTTATTTGCGTTAGCGCGGTGGTAGTGCTAGGTAGGTTTCGAAATCCATGTGGCAAGACGCAAGTTTGCAGTGAAATAGGGAAGCAGAATGGTTTGTGGCTCCTTGCTCTTCACGCCCAAGGGCGTCCCGTAATCTGCGCCTTAGCCCCTTGCTGCTCAGCAAGCCACAACAAGTACCCGCTGCTGCTCGCACCCCAAGGCGCCACCAACTCATACGGCCGCTCCCACTCATAACTACAATCTCCGTAGTAGAGTCGGTAGCAATGTCGTGTAGGTCAGGGAAACAGACTCTTAGTCCCTACCACCTTTTGCACCGTTTGCCAGCACAGAATATATATGTTTGCGACATCCGCCCAATGCAGCTCCTGCCTTGGACGGTGCCACTTTCCTAGATGTTTTGGTCTCGGCGACGTGTCTTGGCTACTGGCGCTAGGAGAGATATCGGATGATAAGATTCTCCTTCGTTGGCTGGTTTACCAGGCTTAGTAGCGGTACCAGCCTGATGATTTGCCATTTTTCGGGGATGGCGAAGGTGGAAAAAGACAGGTTGAAGACATGCGCTATATATTTAAATCCCTCTTTGCCAAGTTTGGCTATACCGTCTGAGCCTAAAGCTTTAGATAGTTTAGCATGATCAATGGCGTTTTCACCTCATTGGCGCTGATGGCAATGGGGGACGCGCTGTGTTTATACTTGTATGCGCGGCTGTTGGCTCGCCTTCTGCCTTTGTCAACCGTGTAATGCATTACGTATTGTCGGCAGAGAGCTCGCGCTTTTTTCGCATCCGACAGCACTTTATCGACAAAGGAGATGGATATTTTGTGGTTGTGCTTAGTCGGGTTCGATAGGGACTTTACGCTACTTCATAGCTTGCCTACACCGGCAGAGTAATTTAAAATAGATTTTTTTTATCTGGGGACCATACTTCAATTGTCACATAACGAGGCTTGATGGTGTGCAAAAAGTTTTTGTTCGCTATGCCATGCGGTCGTTGCACTTCAATGGCCCGAATCCTTCTTACAGTAGTCGCTGTTTGCTTATTATTCTAAAGAAGTCAGACAACAGACGATCTATTTTATCTCTTACCTCTGCTTTCGACTTTATAAGTGATGCGATTGACCACCGAATGTCTGCTAGCAAGAATTTGTTTCAACATACCACAGAGGAGTCTACGGAATCACGATACTTTCTGGCTGGACACGGTTAGAACCAATTACGCGTCTAATGCTCCGATTTTTAGAGCTTAAGAAGATTTTAATAGGCTTTAAAATCCTGTGAGTCTGGATGTTTCCTCCACAAAATTCATGTTTAAATGATTTATATACGTAAACTTTTTTTTAGTTTTTAGTTTTTACGCTAGTATTTAAGCGTATATCTCTTTGTTCTTGTAATCTGTATGAAAATTGTTTACATTTTCTAGATTAATGTGGGAAATAAATATAATATCGTGTTAATACGATGTCCACACGGACATCTGACTAATATTCCATCAGAATATAAGAAGCATGAAATGGAAGAAAAAAAGGAGATCGTAAGGAAAATTATGATTTTGATTGTATAATTAGGCACGAAAAAATGTATGAAGAAGTTGCTTTGTGGTCAATTTTAATATTGCAGTCCTAAAGGAAGCATTTGCAGATTTGTAGCTGTAGTTAATGAACTAATTTGTGAAAAAAAAACAGATACTTTTATTAGATAAAATAAAAAAGAACAAACTAGCACTTCTAGTTCAAGAATCAAATTTTTCACCCGAAAGAGAAGTAAGCTAAGATGTTTAGCATTTAGAACCTTTTTTATAAAGTGAAATAAACAAGCTTGATTATAACTAAATTATTAAGTAAAAAACAAAACAAATTTTATAGTTAACGAAAATTTCCAAATAAAAAAGGAGTAGAAGGTAATGGCTCTTGTCAATTAACCAGCAATTTTCAGATAATTTTATCGTCTATTGCCAAGTTGCAAATAATTCGATACTTTTGGGAGTTAATAAAAAGCATCATCCGGCGGCAAAGATCCTGAGCCAGATAAATAATTTGTAAATGCAACAACAACGATTTGAGCAGATAAATCCAGATAGAAGTCTGGTTCAATATGTGAGCAGGTTTGTTTAATAGGCTTTTCGATGTTCATATGGCTGCACTAGCTGTTTTGATAGGTAGAACTGTCAGTTTGATGTATACATAAACAAATTGTCAGTCATATTTATAAGCAATTTGTACAACCAGAAAGGAGAAAATGGAAACATTAGTAAAATGTATGTATAACAAAGATACAATTTATAAAATCTTAACAAAAATATAAACTCTTACATATTTTAGTGACAAGAATTTGGTTTAGAGAGGAGGCAAGGGCTTTTCCAAATGCATACCTTGCAAGGAAGGAAGAGTTTGGCAAAATTAGGAGGAAAAAATATGCTATGGAGAATGTGCTGATGGATTTTGAAAGCCAAGGTGTATTGGTGAGTTTAATGTTATCCCACGATAGATGTTTACTAATTTTATAAATAATTTCTTCTTGTTATGTTTGTATCTTATAACAGAGTCAACCAACGATGGTGGAGATGCTCTCGGCAAAATTTAAAAATTTAGTAAGGGCATATCCCAGCAAACAAAGTTTCTAACGTTAGAGAAATATAATTTTACATTAGAATTCTAATGTAGTCTTCTAATGTATTTCGAATCGAAAACTAGGTTAGAGAACTAGGTTAGAATTCGACTGTGAAACGATTCGAATAACACTAGAAATGCGATGTTATGATTATTGTCACAGTTATCGATTATTTGCACGACATGATAACTCATTCTTAGTGTTATACAAACAAAATAAAAATAGTGGAAATGTTACAAGTTGCGAAATAATTTTTTTTATTTATACTAATAAATACCAGTAAGTGAAAATAAATCAAAAAAAGTTAAAGAAGGAAAGCGAGCTATTTGAATGACATGAAGAAAACCTCTCCTCACGGTTTTAATTTATTATAATAGAAAAAACCTTTGATATACATATGTATGTTCATTCTTAATACATACGATTATAACCAAATAAACGTATTTGATATAATGAAACAATGCAAATTTCGCATCTTTCATCTTTGCGCATCACTTCAAAATTCTCATTAGAATTTGACGTTAGATTAGATTGAAATTCTAACTCTTTTCTCGATATCGAGAACGAAGTCCCCTTTTTGTCGAGAATGCTATAATTCGCGACAGTTTCGCAAATCGTGCTCTAACCTTCTACCTTAGAGAAATACATTAGAATTCGATTCGTCTTCTAATCGTTTTCTAACATAAATGTTTGTTGGGATAAGATTTAAGAAATATAATAGACGAATTTTCTTACACCTGTACTTGGATTTATTTTAGTGTTTTTTACTTTACCTGAAGGAAAAAAATAAAGAAATGATTATATATGAATGATATGAGCTTAAATCCAAATAAAATTTTTATTTTGAAGAAAATTTCAGTTTGACAAATATTGAGAAGTAGGAAGCTACATGCAAAGATAAGTAAGTATAACCTACGACGGCGTGTTAATAACATTTGTATCGATTAGGTTTTGTAGAACAATATTACTCCTACTTCCAGAAGCAGCTGCATTCCTTTGCGGAAGCGTATTGTTTACAATTCGAACGATCGATTGCATGTCTGTATTTCAGTGAAATGCAGTCGTCTGAATCTCATTTTCAATAATTTAAAAGCATTTTCAATGACAATTCTGGTTGAATGTTAATAATTGAATTGCCTCTGCACTGATGTTTAAAATCCATTGTGTCGAAATGGACTTATCAGCCGTTCGTTATTCGCGTAAGCTGAGTCTCCAAGCAAACATGAGTTGAATGGAAAAGTGGATGTCATATCATCTAACGTTCGTTGGTATAAATTTGGTCGCCTCAAAACTCGACTGTCATGTAACGAGCCCGGTTCACCAGCGAATATGTCTATAAACATCAGCGTCTACAAAAGCTTGCAATAGCAGGCTATAAAAATTCTTCCGATAAAATACGTTTCCTTGTTTGATAGTGGGGCTTAAATTTTGATGTGCGAGCAGTTAATGCAACCAATCAAATTTGGAATGCTTTACATGGCATTAAACTTGCGTATATTGTCACTTGCTTTGGACAGAGAAGGCCTCCAAACATACTCATGGCCAATTGACAATGGCCATTCAATCACTCGCCTTATTACTCTCCATGCAGTTGACTCAGCCATGTTGAAACGATTCGCTATTTCGCGAAACTTACTGGTATTCGCCATGTAGAACAAAAGCATATATATCTCTTTTGCCGCTCCAACTTTGCAAAATCCTCCATGTTCCTTGTTAGAATAAAATGTGCTTGTATCATACCGTTCTACAAAATGGTTAAACAAATATTTTTATAAGTGTCAGAAGGGTTAAAAGATGCGAAATTCTTACCAATTAAAATGTGCGCAGCGGACCGATTAAGTGCTTTCTGAAGTCCTGATCTGTGTAACCTTTAATTGCGTCCAAACAAATTTACATTTGGAACATGTTCCTCTTTATTTTCCGATATATTTTCATATATAATCTGCAATATATTCAAATGATAGACATGAAAGAAAAAACTTACTAAGAAACAGCAGGGAGTATAAAAAATTTGTAAACTTACTTCAAACAAATCTTTATCCATGTTTTTTTATTTTATTTTTCACAACGCTTTATATACATCGGTTTGTTTACTTTTCTTCTTCTTACAACGAAAATGACGTCGCGGAAAATTTTTTGTTTCACGGATAAATTACGGCAAATTCAGGCAATTTACGCAATAGTTAATTTTTTCCATGTAAAGGTTGTTCTGCCAACTTCAGAGGTCTTTTACAAGACATTGGCGACGGTTTCTCTCTTCGTCTCAGAAATAAATGGCTTTTTAGGTTTCTGTCCCAACTGTGCAAAAATTTTTAATCTACTTCGCCAGTCTCAACTCCTATTGATTTAGATTCTTTCGCGTTACTAAAATACTGTAACGAATGTTAGCAGCACTGAGCGATGCTATCGTCTCTAAGCCGATGCTAAGCAGTGACGTGAATTCACATCAATAATTCAATCATTATGTATCTACATAAACGAAACAATAATTGCGTCTACACACATGTACCATGTACGTATACGAGCAGCGGAGAGTCAATGCACAAACACATGCATATATCTGAGATACTCCTGAAAGTATGCAATGAGAAAAACTATAAAATTGTGCAATTGTAGTTACAGCTGAGAAGTTTGAGAGCTGCTGGACTAGTAGATTCTGGAAGCGCCTAGAAGATGCGAACGTTGAAATCCGAGAGTATAAAAGGCGGCAATTGTAGAGGCGCTGAAATTCAGTTTGATTTGAGTTGTCAAGCAGTTTCGACTAAGACGCTATCTAGCGAGCAAGAGCAGTATTATTTTGAATAGTAGAGTTTCATTTGAGCTATCAATCAGTTTGGCTGTTAAGCAAGCTATTCGTTGCACAGTTTGAGTGTTATTGTGAAGTACTTTAATAAAGGCCATTTTGCATTATTACATATTGGAGTTATTTATTCAACAGTTTAGTGATTCGAACTTAGCAGAGGGTTGCAAATAAAAAGGATTGCAAGTAAATTCGTTACAATTGGTGTCAGAAGAGGAATTGTTGAATAAATTCCAGAGGACAACAAGGACATGGCAAAGTTCAGTGAATTGAAGATCCAGCAACTAAAGGAGTTGGAGAGCCGTGGATTGAATACAAGCGGCGTTAAACTTGAACTCCAAGCACGACTACGAGAGGCAATGGAAGCAGAAGGAATTGATGTGGACGAGTATGTCTTTTATCCTGATGGGGACGAGACAACAACAAAAATTGAAGAGAAAAACGAAACATCGCAGACAGTTACGAGCACAGACTTGAACATGATTTTGCTGCAATATCTGCTCAAACATCGACAATGTCATCTCAACTAGAAGAACAGAAAACGTATATGTCATCTCAACTAGAAGAACAGAAAACGTATATGTCATCACAGATGGAATCCCAAGAGACACGAACAACATCGAAGATTGAAGCACAGGAAACACAAATTTCTTCACAACTGGAAGAACAGAAGACGTATATGGTATCCCAACTGGAATCGCAGGAAACCCGTATAACATCACAATTGGAAGAACAGAAGACATATTTGGCATCTCAACTGGAAGCGCAAGAGGCACGTATATCTGAAATGTCGGCACAAATTTCGGAACAGGTATCATCGCAGCTCTTTGTGAAACTGGAAGAGCTGGATGCAAAAATTTCACAACTCGAGGACAAAATTGATGCCGAAATAGAAGCGTTAGAAGGTCGTATGGAGCAGTTACAACTAAACCGCCCAGCTGTTTCAGCAAGCAATCCAAAGGTAAAAACACCATCATTTGACGGTTCTGTTCCTTTCCAGGTCTTCAAGCTAGAGTTTGAGAAGACCGCAGCAGTGAACAACTGGAATGCGGAAGATAAAGTTGCTGCACTGTTCGTGGCATTGAAAGGGCCTGCAGCGGAAATCTTACAGACGATTCCAGAGTACGAATGGAACAGTTATGAAGCATTGATGGCTGCTGTAGAACGACGTTATGGAAGCGAGCATAGGAAACAGATATTCCAAATTGAGTTGCAAAACCGTCACCAAAGAGCGAATGAGACTTTGCAGGAGTTTGCCTCGGATGTTGAAAGGTTGGCTCATCTCGCAAATGCGACGCACCCGTGGAATACACCGAGAGGGTAAAAATCCAGAGTTTTATAAATGGCATACGGGACGTGGAAACGAAGCGAGCTACATACGCAAACCCAAAGCTGACATTTGCTGAAACGGTATCACATGCATTGACTCAGGAAACGGCCTCACTATTGAGTAAACCAGCATACAAAGCTCATCGTGTGGAAGTGGAAAGACCAGATTGGGTAGACACAATTTTGGAAGCACTGAAGGGATCACAACAGAAAAATGCCGGAGTTATTAAATGTTTCAAGTGCGGCAACCCAGGTCATATTGCACGACATTGCAGCACCGGGGTCAATAGCTCCAACAATGTGGGTGGCCGTAAACGCAGAGCTGAAGGAGATGAGCAAATCTCCAAGTCCACTCAATCGTTAAACTAAAGCGAGTCAGCCGCAAGGGGCGACAGCTGGCTCCCTCAATTGAATGCCCCATAATCTCTATCTCACAAATTGGAAGAAGGTCAAACAATCTTACTGTCGGAGGACATGTGGATGGAAAGGAACGTTTACTGACTGTAGATACGGGTGCATCCCATTCCATTATTCGAGCGGATTTAGTCAACAAGAAGATAAGACCATTGCATGGAGCAAGATTGCGTACAGCCACTGGAGAAGACAGCACGGTTCTAGGAGAAGTATCATGTGAAGTCGCAATCGGGAACGTCACGGTAGTACACAATTTTATAGTGGCAGAGATTGTTGATGAAATCATAATTGGAGTGGACTTCTTAATCGACCAGGGCATCAAGATCGACATGCAAAGCAAGATGATGCGATATAAGAACATGGATGTACCACTTAATTTCGGCTACAAGAGAGGCTACAGCAGTAAACGAGTGGGAAAAAAGGGGGGGGGGGGAGGGGAGAAGAGGTAGGGCGGGGGGGAGGGGGAGAGGGGGGAG
>JARSSU010035614.1:0-46955 GCA_029619165.1 Eurosta solidaginis
ATCCCTTGTCGAAGAAGAAATAATTTCCAGTGAGCCAGGAAATGCCTACAAAGAGGAAACAGAATGTCCAAAAAATCGGCGGGAACTCGTAGAAAACCAACCAGTGATACAATTTGACGTCATATGAATCTCAACCTTGAATACTAAAATGCGAGTGATAACACAGATGCGTAAGGAGGGCGCTGGTAAATTTAAGAAAAAACGCACACGAGCTAGTTGGGGACTAAACTAGCTGCTGCATTTAATAATATCAATGGTAACCTCTGCATAAACTTATTTTAATACACTCTCATCTTAGTGTATTTCGATAAATACTTAACTTTTTTTCCGTGGTCCAAATTGTCAAAATCCCCCCTGGCTATAAATATTAAAAGTCCTTTCCGGAACACGGTGCAGAACAGGATTCTCGGATAGCACATAGCAACCGTCCTATTTATAGCCATTATACAGCACAATAAACCTTACTTTATATTATATATTCTGATCTTTCCTTTTATATATATTAAGTTAAGTGGTCCTAACGAACAGGCTCTATAAACAAAAACTTGTGTGGCGAAGAAATTTTGTTTTGTCTAAACAGAAGGCGCGACCCGTTTTTCTCTTTCTCTTTTCCCCTTTGCGCACCAGCTTGCTGCCGTCTCCCACTCCCCCCCCTAGCTCCTTTTATTCCTTGAATGCATCTTCTTCATATCTCCTCTCTTTCCATTCCCTCCTCCTCCCTCCCTGTCCCTTCTTTCCCCTTTCCTTATTCCTTCTCCTTTCTGCCCTCCGCCCCCCCTTTCCTTATCCCTCCCTTTCCATTCTTTCCCCTTCCCTCTTTCTCCTTCCCCCCTTACTTCCCTTTTCTTTTCCCTTCCCCTTTCAAAGGATCCGCAATAATTCTGAGTAATAAAAGTGTAGCTGTTGCATGAAGAAAGAGCCGGGGAGGTTCGGCTCTATTTTAGAAGTTTGTTTTTTTATTCTTTTTTTTTTTTTTCTTTCTAATTTGCCAAGTAATACTTGTACATGCTCCCTTGAGTTTGACACAGGGCAATAGTTACCGAGTCAAAAAAAATTTGGGACGTGCAAAAAAAGACAGAAACGGGGAAAACTAAACACAAAAAAAAACCAGCAAGAATCAAAAGCAGGAAGAGGGTGTGATTGTACAAGAGAGGTATGGACCACGCCAGTAAACACGTATCTCGCCAAACAAACATAAACAACTCCTCATTGGGGGGCAACAGGATGATCGCGTACCCGACCGTACGGAACAAAACCGATTAGAGGAGCGAGTTGGGCCTTGAAAAAGGACGGAAAAAAATTTGTCTCTCTTTTTTTTTTTTGATATTAAAATGTCCCATACTATTTTTTTTTTTTTTTTTTTTTTTTTTTTTTTTTTTTTTTTTTTTTTTTTTTTTTTCTAAGTCATTATTAATACGTTTCCAGTTTTTTGAGTCGTTTGCTCCTTCCATTTTTTTTTGCCATTATTTTTTAAAATGCTTAGTATAAGAATAAATAACTTTTACACATAACACATGGTTGTTTATTTTTTATGATTTTTAGTTCGCCTGATACGGTATAAATTTTCATTTTTATTAGTTTTCTTATACTTTTTTGTTTATCTACTTTTTTTTTTTTTTTTATTTCTTATACTTTATTTAATTCTTATATCTTTTTTTTTATCTTTTTATTCTTTTTATTCTACAAAATTTTAATACTTGTTTTTACAATCTATATTAATATAATTATTCTTTTTTATTTTTAATTATTTTTTTTTGTATAAAAACTAAAAAAATAAGAAAAAAATATAGATAATAAATAATATAAATAAATTTTTTATAAAATCTATTTCTTTAATGTAAAATTATTATTACTTATCTATAAAAAAAATAAAACAAAAAATACAAAAAAAAACACGTATTCGCCCTTTCTTTTTTTGGGGGGGGGGGTGGGGGAGTAATCTCTTCTTGTCTATAATCTCACTGTAACATCGGTGATTTTTTTTTTTTTTTGTTGGTATGTTCCATTTATAAATTATCTTCTTAATTTTCTCTCTTGTGTTTATTATTTTTAATCTTCTTCTTTTTTTTGTTCTCGTTCTGTCATCTCCTTTCTTCTTTTATTTTTTCTATTTCTTAAAACATTTCATAGTTAGATTGTTTGAATGCTAAGTGAGTTTTTTTGCTGAGACAAACCCCGCAGTGAAATTTTTAGTTTGGGTTCTCATTTTTTCCCTCCTTTTTGCTCTTCCCCCTTAAAGGCTGAGGTGTTCTCATGGTTTTTGAGGGGTGTTATAACGGAGTGCTTTTACCTGTCGAAACGAATAGGGGGGGCTGGCAACACTATCTGCCTATGGCGGCACGTCTCTCCTATCATATTAAATCAATTAGTGAATATAATCTAAATAAACATAGAAGCAAATTGCAGAACAACAGCCAAATCGGGGGTTGATATTATTCGCATTGATTACCCTGCAGAAATGGTAATAGTGAAAAAAAAAACAAAACACATAAGAACAAAACATAACTAAAGGTTAAAAAAATAAGAAAAACTAAAAAAAATAAGAAAACAACTCAACTAAAACAAACAATCAGCTGAAAGTGTCAAAAGCTTAGTTGGAGGAGGAACAGGCCCAAGGGTGCGACTCATTTACATTGAAAACAAAAAAAAAACAAAAACAAAAAAACAAAAAAAAAAAACAAAAGGCACGGGCAAACATACATAAAAAAAACATAAAAAAAAAAGGTTATAAATAGCTTTGGGCCGTCCTGGCAGACGGGTGCTAGGGAATCTTGTGTGTGAAATAAAAAAAAAAGGTTGGCAAGAAAGAAAAAGATGAAAAGAAACATAAAATAAAAAAAAAAAATAAAAAACAAAAATAAAAAATAAGGGAGAAGGGTGAAAGAGAAAAAAAAAAGAGAAAAAGAATTAAGCTAAAGTTTGAACACGTCTCAGAAAACCTTGGCGCTGAAGCGCCCCGGCGGACCACTCTACCTGGAATAAAAAAGAAAAGGCAAAAAAGCAAACAAAAAAAAAAGCGTCATTATGTGCATTCTATATGCCTGCTAACGTGAACGTTTTTATGCTGGTTCCAATTGTGGAGCCCCCCAGTTCCACAAGTATAAGAAGGTTTAAATCCTTATTTTTTTTTCCCCCCCCCCCCCCTCCCCTTTGTATAACAAAAAATTGCGAGAGCAGAACTCTATGTGCAAAAATTAATCTGAAACAGGTAGAGCTGGCACAAACCCGGATGCAAAATCCCAAAAGTTCCAGCCGTGGTACTCCAAGCAATGAAGACACATCTGCGTTTTAAAGAATTATTAAAAGAACAAATAAGTACACAAAACGAGGTCTGGGAGAAATAGATTGAGGACACAAAAATTAAAAAGAGTTGCGCCAAAAGCTTGCGGGTAAAGATCACCCTAGAAAAGTCGATAGGAAAATAGGATGTTACCCCCCATAAAGAAATAAGAACACAACAAAAGAAAGGGTACCGAGTGTATATCGAATAGTTCAAAATAAAAAACAAACAAACGATGGTCTTAAGGTGGGGGTGACCGGCCAAGTAAGAAGTTGCGCGGCGGTGTGTTTCTCGTCAATCCATTTCTCCCCAACGACACTCAGAACTCTTAAAATAAAGAAAAAAAAAAAAAAAAAGAGAATCAATTACGACCACGCCAATAGAGGGCGCCACAAACATAAAACTAGAAAACACACAAACTGTGAAATCCACATATTTGAAAAAGCTTTGGTTATTGTTCAAATTTCTTTGTTTTGGTTTTGTTTTTTTTATTGCCCACAATCCAAGGTGAAGAGGGGTTGTGGAGCCTTGCATATGTTTTTTTATTTCTTTTAGGAGTATCAAAACAATCAGAAGGTTGGGTTTTTTGACGAAAAGACAAAGAAAAAAGAAACACGCGCGCCGTCCAACTTTTTTATTCTATAATTGGGAGTTTCGTTTTCCTTCTTTCCTTCCCATTAAATTCTATAAATGTTTTTTGGCTGAGGAAAATCTTCATTCTATACAATAGTCAAAATAGATAAAAAAAAAAACAAAAAGACGCTATCAAAAGGGGTGCGTGGTATGCTATAAAAGTACCCCATGGTATACTGCACATTGATAAAGATACTGTAATATCAGACAGGAGTGCAAAGACGTGGGCCGGTTAAAAAAGGAGCGGAAGATGGGCAAGAGTAACAAACAAGGTTATCGGAAGGGTGGATTCGGGCGGTTTCTCTTTTCTTTCTTTTTCTTTTTGTGATCTCATCAAGTTTTCCATCTGAAGCAAGCCCTGCCAAGGCCTTTTTTCAAAAATATGAACTCATTATTTAATTAAAATCATTAATGATTATTTTAAATATAAAAAAATAAAATTTTTAACAATATTTTTTTTTTTATATTGATTTGTTTTAAAATTTATAATTTAAATTTTTTTTTGATGTTAAAAATTATTTATTGTAAATAAAAGAAAACTAAGAAATAACATAAGACGGACGGGTTTTGCAAAGAAATAAATCTCAGTTTGATTTAAATTTCATTATTAATTTATCAATATTTTTTTTATAATTAATAATTTTTATAATTTATAAATTATTAATAAATAAAAAAAAAAAAACAAAAAAAATAAAAAAAAAAAAACTTATAAAAAACAACAAGCAAAACGAAAAACCCAATAATAAAAAAAAAAAAACCAAAACACGAAAAAAAAAAAAAAAAAAAAAAACAAAAACATAAAAATATACGGCAACCAAATACTCCCAAAATAACAAAATCCAACAAGCGCATCAAGGCAAAACAACTAAATACGACAAAACAACTACCAAAACAACTAGATAAAATAAAACCAACAATTAAACCCAAAACATGCCTCACTGTCACTGTTGGGACTCTGATCCAACATTCGAGCGGATTCTCAGGGATAAAAAAATGAGTGGAGGAGGTGAGGTTAGCCCTAATCACGCATTGGACCGTCCGCCCCCGCTTATTCCGCTTGGGCATTTTCCCTCTCCTTCTTTCTTCTTGGAAGTATTATTTTCTGATTTCTGCATCTCAAAATCATGAGAACTCCGTTACCCGAATCTCTTGTCCTTTAGTTTACTACATACAAGCAAATAATTGAAAAGAACCCACTCCCCAGCCAGCATTTTTTGAAAATTTTGATAAAAAATATTCAAATATCATACCCCAAGATGATTAAAAACGTTCAAATTTAAAAGCATTTTCTGTTCGAAAATTAACGTATCGTCGGGAGAAAAATGTACCATAAATGTGATTATTCTTGAATAATCATTTATGATTCATATTTCGAAACACTTTTTATTCATCTTTTTATCATACTTGATATTACTGGAAGATTGTACTTTACTTCTTTTGGAATAACATTTGATTACTTTTCACAGTCATTTTTTGATCACATTTAAGAACAATTTTCAATCATATTATATGATGATTTGGAATCATTTGTGAATAAGATTGTGATTCATTTTTCCATCATATTTAATACATAACTAAATACTATATAAAGATCATATTTCATCAGGGGGTGAAAGCATCTGGAAGCTCGGAAGTAAGCTTTTTGAACCGCAGGTAGTAATTAACTTGACCGTTGTACACACACACGACTACAACATCCAACATCATCTATCATCATCATCTTAGATCATGGTAACGATGTCACTTTAAAACATCACGATTTTACTATGTCTCATATCATTCTTTAAATATAACTAGATGTTTTCGACAATCATAGCTCATGGAGGATGTTGAAGCTGGGTCCAGGCGTGTCGATCAAGCTTAACTTACCAGCGGTTAAACAGCTTACAACTTCCGTACATCGGTTCCATCCAGTATGTCTTTTCTGGGAAGCCGCATCTAGAGAAATGCTAGAAGACATCTTAGGTTAGAAGCAGCACTTATATTACTTTTAGTCTTGAATATGTGTTGTATATTTGTAATTTTTTTGGATTTTATGATTGAAAAATTGTGAGCTAATGAAGAAAAATCAAATTTTCAATGAGAAGTATAGTTTTAACAAGTAAAAAATTCATCATTTATTCAAGAAAGGTAGTCTGCAAATATTAAGAAAGTTGATTGAAAAATTATTTTAAATTTTTGATCACCGAAGTTAAAGAAATTAAATTCAAAAATGATTCCAAATTGTGATTGAAAAATTGTTCTCAGTTATTGATCATCAAAAGCAAACAAGTTTTATTATTCTCTATGTTCATTTTTATAAAATCTTAAAATTTATTCATCAAAGTTATTCGAAAATTTCATTATTTCAAAAAGTGATCGAAAAATGATTTTCAGTTTTAGATCATTAAAAGTAATCTTATTTTATTATTTATTTTGTTCAACTGTATGAAAACTCAGTATTTATTCGCAAGGAGTAGTCAAATTGTATTGATATGAAGGAAAGTTCAAAAATGTATCATCTAAATGCTGTTTGGGTCAGCATTTAGGTGATTAACTTTTGAATTTCCCTACATATCAATACAATTTCATTACTCTTTCTGACTAAATAATGAGTTATCATAAAATTGAAGAAAATAAAAAATCAAAGAAGAATAGTTTTGATAATCAAGAACTGAAAATAATTTTTTAAGTCCTTTAATGATTAAATTTTAATATTTCATACCTCCCGATGAACAAAAACTGAATATAGCATTCAATCACATTTTGGAATCATATTTGAAACAAATGTGTTTACTTTAGGTGATCAAAAATTTATAATCATTTTTAATTCAGCCTTCTGTATCTTTTATGAATATATTTGTTGACTGAATAATGAATTTTATACTTGTTTATATTTTAGTTTTTATTAAAAATCTTATTTTTTCACATAATATAAAAAATATATAAAAATTTTATTATTTATACAAAAGATATTCTGCAAGACAAAAAATAATGTAAATGCTGCTCGTGACCGAAGATTTCCCCAACCATTTCTCCACCTTTAGTCTAAGAGCCCGTGACTGGCTGACCTTCGTCATTTTATAAAAGTTGAAATTTCGCCAGTGCATACTTCCAACTGAAGCAGGATCGTTGGTCTATTATAAAACTTGAGTCATAATGGCTTTAACAGATATCGTACAAAAACTTTGCAGAAAAATAAATCTTTCGTCATTTTATAAAGATTGATTTTCATATATGGTCTTCATAACGATATATCCAGCCAAACACATTGACAGAAGATTTAAAAATTTGTGCAGTCCTGCTACACAGTGAGTATACACCTTTTATTTTTGAAATTTCGGAAATCTCTTTTCCGTTAAGTATTCATCGAAGTATTCCGAATAAACCGTTAATTTAAAATATTCGGAACACCTTTGATACTAGCTCACGAGGTCCGAAAATATCAAATAAGTATATACATAATATTCCAAATATAAATCGATTCCTCAAATTCTTAAATGGAGAGGGAGCAAAATTGCTGCAATTGTCAAAAAATTTGTCAGTCGAGCAAACCTCTTGTGATTGAATCATGATACATATATCTACTGCTGAGTGTAATATCACTCTATCTGGGGCTACGTTTCGAAAAAGCCCTTTCTGAGAATATTTTCTTAAAAGTACCCCATTTTAGAGTTTGTCTTAAAAACGCCCTATCTTAGAAAAGAGACCTATCTAAGAATTTCTTGGATGGCGGAGATGTCAGCTATTACCTTCACTAGGGCATCAACTAACCAGGCATCTGCACCAATCCCATTAAGGAAACGGACATTCCGCATGCATGCCTTAAAATATAGTCCTTTGCACGTTTGTTGTGGTTGTCATCAGTTAAGGGTTATCTTTTTATCCTAGTCTTTTTGTAGGTTTTCACGACCGATTATGTCGGAGTGGCCTAGCCATTCTCACATTGGCTCACCACAACCGGATGATCAGTGGCTACTCAGCGGATGCTTGCCACTAAGCAGTCGGCAGTAGTGAGCTCCTTCAGCTGCATGCAAAGGAATTGCTCTGGATATTCCCTTCAAGATAATAATTATAATATGATGCACAAATTAATTTTATTTTTACCTTCTTTATACTGGTTCGGCTTTATGTTTGCCAGCAAATTTCAGTCTGAAATTAACCAATCTTGCAAAGAGTTTTGTGAGTATATTCCCGTGCTGCTAGAGGCTTGAATCCTGACGACAATGCAACATGCAGGTAAAAAACTATCGCTAGGTGGCGCAAGGCGGCCGCCGTGGTATGATGGCAGCGTGCCTGCCACACCGAAGATACTGGGTTCACGCTTCTGGGCAAAGCACCATCAAAATTTGAGAAGCAAGTTTTTTTAATTAGAAGAAATTTTTCTAAGCAGGGTCGCCCCTCGACAGTGCATAAAGCCAGTAGGTCTTGTCCTACCAGTTTGTAAGAAAAGTAAAAAGGAGCACGACGCAAATTGGAAGAGAAGCTCAGCCTTAAATCTCTTCGGAGGTTATCGCACCTTACATTTGTTTTTATTTATAGGTGGCGCAAGGATCGAGTAAGTAGTTTTCCGGTGAACTGGGAACTGGAAACGTTGAACATATATAGGTTTAAGTCAAGTTTAACTTAAATACTTTGGATACAAAATTTTTTTATATGGCGCAGGAATCGAGATATTTAGAGATCTTTGTGACCTCTCTCCACAACATGTGGAGCTTTGCGATCGAATTTTAAGTAACTTTTCATTGAGATATAAACTTGAAACCTTACACTTAGAACAAGGCCGCGTGACATTTTAACGAAAAGAAGAAAATTCCGCTAAGTGGGGCACGGGTCGAGATTATTAGAAATTTCATTTGAGCTAAGGAATCTTGAGATGGATTTCAAGCAAACTTTCCGGTGACTTGAGGCTTTTAGCATAACATAGTATTCTAGCAAGTATACAGTTAAAGAAAAAAAGCACTAGATGGGGCTGGGGTCCATTTATTTAAAGATCTTTGGATGGATTTTAGTAACTTTTAGTTAAGCTAGACAATTGACAATACAACAAAAGGAAACAAGTAAGGAAGACTAAGTTCGGATGTAGCCGAACATCACATAATCAGCTGCCAAATTACAGCTTGCAAAACTTTTAAATTACCTTCTTTTAAAAGTGGGCGGTGCCACGCCCATTGTCCAAAATTTTGCTCATTTTCTATTCTGCGTCATAAGGTCAACCCACCTACCAACTTTTATCGCTTTATCCGTCTTTGCTAATGAATTATGGCACTTTTGCGGTTTTTTGAAGTCATCGATATCGAAAAAGTGGGCGTAGTTATAGTCCGATTTCGTTCATTTTAAATAGCGATCTGAGATGAGTGCCAAGGAACTTACATTTCATTAATTTTATATTTATATATGAGTGTTTATTTAATTAATGAAATAAGTTAATTGTTACATTTTAAAATTAATGCGTCAAAGTATATCAATTAAAAGATAAAAAAGTAATAAAGAAGAAGATAAAGAATGTTCTGGCAACACAGTTGCCAGATGTATATATAAATAATTTATTGTCGTGGCGCTGCCATTTCGTTTCATACATAACAATTAAGATACGTCAAAGTTTACTGAAGTTACGGACGGACATGTCTAAATGAATTCCTTTTTTCTCCCAGATCATTTTGATATATAGAAGTCTATATCTATCTCGATTTGATTATGCCGTTATGGGGTACCGTTATGCGAACAATTAATATACTCTGTGAGCTCTGCTCAGCTGAGTATAAAAATTTTGCGCATGGATCGAGATAATTGAACATTGCAATACTAAGGAAAAAATTTCCATTAGAAGTGACAGGACTCGTGATATTTAGAGACCTTGGAAAAATCTGTACAGAGCATGTGGAATCTTGCAATTGATTTTTAAGTTATTTGCACTTAGATCCGGGTACTGTGATAATGGAACAAAAGGCAAACAAACTTCCACTAGGTGGCACAAGAGTCGAGATAGTTAGAAAATTAATAAGAGGCTACGAATCTTGGGATCAGCAACTTAAAAAAAAGCCTAGAGCCCTATCAAAACGCCATATTTTACATAGAACGTTCTTCTGCCTTTATAAAATTGTTTCTGATAGCAGTTGTTAAAATTTCTAAATCAAAATTCAAAAACATTACTAGGCAAGTGAAAAGTAAAGTCCTCTCTCGGCAAACGAAAATCATGCTCTACAAATCACTTATCGTACCCGTCCTGCTATATGATGCAGAAGCAAGGACCATGCCAACATCAGATGAAGCGGCTGTCGTATCCCAAGGCAGTCGGTTCTATGTACCGGAGCGACTCGGGATTTTTCCCGACCAAGGACTGTCATTTCAGTGTGACCCCATCTAATTTGTTTCGTCCCTCCCACAAATTTTCATCCTCCCAGCAGCTCCTTGCAGCAGGACTGCTCCATATTCTCTTACTCCGGGATGGCATAGAATCCAATCCGGGTCCGTCTCCTGACCCCGGTCCTGAGAAATGGTTTTGCTGCATCTGCCGGAAAAGAATCTTTTTAGGACGGTCATACTCTGTTCAGTGTGTCTCGTGCAAGGGATGGTTGCATCGGACAGGTTGTTCTGGGCTTGATCCCAAAACCCGACGTCCACGTAACTTTTATAAATCTTCATCGCGCCATGTTGCCAGGTCGCAAACCCAAATCATCCGGGTACCCCAATGCTTGCCCAAGGACGCCTAGTCCCAGGGCCACAACAGCAATTGCGTCCTGCCTTCCACAACCCAGGCGTAGTCACCCGTCACTTACCCCCAGAGTGGCGACGTCTCCCCTTATGCACTTCAGAATTCTGCAGTTAAACTGTAATGGACTAACTGGGAAGATTACGGAGATAGTCGATTTCATGAAGCGGCACTGCATCCGCATTGCTGCGATTCAAGAGACTAAACTCACAGCAAGATCTGCATTGCAGACCTGCTCTGGGTATAATGTCCACAGGAAAGACCGCGAGAGCGGAAATGGAGGCGGCCTCGCGTTTATCATACACCACTCTGTGCAATATTATATATTTGATCCTGGCATCGACCGCAGGGACAATGTCTTAGAACGTCAAGGCCTATCTGTCCGGTCAGGCGATGCAAACCTAGAAATCATCAACATCTACATCCCTCCTGCCACTACACTTTTGATCTAAGCCATAGGCCACTCCCCCTGTGGGTTAGGGGTTAGAATATGCCCACGGTAGGTATACCGGTCGTAAAAGGCGACCATAATACCATGGGTACCCAATCCATGAGTAAGGTGTTTTACTCGAAAGGTAGCAGGGTGGACGCGGTGTATCACCCTGTGGGACCCTAGGCAAGGTCTTTATAAAAACTGCTACCGCGGGAGCAGGAGAAGCCAGTGTGATCTGGTGCACTGCATCGCACGATGCTTTGTACTCAGGTCTCACCTCCTGTCCTGGGATGGCCCCCTTGTGGGAGCATCGCGGTGGCTGTGGTTTCAAATAGAGTTCACTTATGACACACGCTCTGAGTAGACTTGTTTTCCCTTGGGGCGTGCAAACCCAAGGGAATTCGGTCTCATGCTTGCCACGGCAGTCCCAATTTCATTGAGAAACTGACCCTGAGGGGCAGATGATAGGTTGGTCACATCCCTTAATTTGTGACAAATTGCTGCAAATAAGTTGACGAAAGATGGTGAAGGAACGCATGTCTATCGTCAGCCGAAAAACAATCGATAATTGTACGAGTGGGTCGGTGCTCACCTCGTCTTTTGAGATGTTTGAGGCTGCTTTAGACTGCGTAAGCGAATAGGAGGCGTTCGCTGTGTGGATGGCCACATCCTATATGTGGCAGATTTGACGTTGTCAAATCACTGCAGTGTGGCGGACTGCAATGCAAGGATGTTGCTGGGGCAGGTACTCGGTACTTACAGGTCTGTGAGGGGAAAAGGTTGGACACATCCCTTAATTGTGGTAGGAGTTTATTTGGAGGCAAATCGGTGCATAATTGTTGCGTAATTGAGTGGAAAATTGGAGCGAAATTAGTAGCAAAAAATGGAAGCCAATAGTAGACAATATGGCACACAATGTTTGTCAACGTAGTGTGGCCTCAAGCGATGTCGAGGGGCATTGTTGAGGCGGGCACTCGGCACTCACAGGTCTGTGTGCGGAAAAGGTTGGTCACACCCCTTGATTTAAATTGTGATGGAGTTTTAAGACGGAGCATAATTGGATGCCAAGCTCACTTTGTTTGTCAACGTAGTGCGGCCCTTTAAGCAATATCTAAGCAAAACCAAGCTCCGTCGTTAACAATGTATTTATACATTGTTGTAACACTGCAGGACAGAAAAGGTTGGTCACATTCCTAAATTGCGACAAAAACAATATATCTCAATCTGGTTAACTTGTTAATCAGATATCGAGATATCAAAATCAATGAAAGAGGGACTCTGAGGCAAGCACGGAACTCGCGGTGGAGTTGCCGTGCAACCGGGTGCCATTACCCGAAAATGGAAGAGGAGGATGGATAGTCCTCCTCGGCCAAACCAAGGCTGGTTGACTTGAACACCCCAACTCACCGATTTGGTACCAACTTGTTGGGCCGAAGATCAACGGACATTGATCTGTGTTTTTACACCGGAGGTAAGTCTTCACGACAGGGACTCCCGTAATGCACGTTCTTTCGTCCCTCCTGCCACCTGTTGCCCCAGTGGATACCGCCGGCTTCATCGTCACTGAAAAACGCACTTTCATAAACTTCAAAAAAGGAAAGTGGGAAGAATATAAATCCTTTACAGACAGCCGCTTTGCTGCCCTCCCTATCCCGACTGATGCCCACCAAGGGGAGCGTGCCTTCCGTAAGGTCATTAAATCCGCCTCGGCACATTTCATTCCCGCCGGGAGAATTCCCGAAATCCGGCCCCACTTCCCGGCGGAGGCCGCAAACTTATCGAGAGACCGTGACCTTATAAGACAGCTTGATCCAGGCGACCCCCAAATAAGGGATATAAACCAACGCATCAGATTGCTTGTGGATGAACACAAGCGGGCGAAATGGGAGAAGCACCTAAGACGTTGTAACCTCTCTGCCTGTGTAGGTAAACTTTGGTCCACTGTAAAGTCCCTATCGAATCCGACTAAGCACAAAGACAAAGTTTCCATCGCCTTTGGCGACAAAGTGCTGTCGGACGCGAAAAAATGCGCGAGCGCTTTCTGCCGACAATATATAATGCATCCTACGGTCGACAAAGATAGACGGAGAGCCAATAGACACGCACATAAACACAAATTCAGCGCGTCACCAATCACCATCACCGCTAAAGAGGTTGAGGACGCCATTGGTCGTGCTAAACCATCCAAAGCAGTGGGCCCATACGGCATAGCCATGCCGATGCTTAAAAGCCTAGGGAAAGAGGGTTTCAAATATTTAGCGCATGTCTTCAACCTGTCTCTTTCCACCTTTGTCATACCTGAGAAATGGAAAATGGCCAAGGTGGTCCCGCTAATAAAGCCTGGGAAACCAGCTAACATAGGTGAGTCGTATCGTCCGATATCTCTCCTATCGCCAGTGGCAAAGACGCTTGAAGCCATTTTGCTCCCTTATTTCCAAGCAAATTTGCAGCTAGCCCCTCATCAGCATGGCTTCAGAAAACTCCATAGCACTACCACCGCGCTAAATGCCATTAGCACCCAGATAAATTGCGGTTTAAATCAATACCCCCACCATAGAACAGTACTCGTAGCGCTAGACCTATCAAAGGCTTTTGATACGGTCAACCTTGGCTCGTTGCTGCAAGACCTGGAAGGGTCTACCCTTCCCCCATGTCTTAAAAGGTGGACCGCAAATTATCTGGGTGGTCGGCAGGCATCGGTGCAATTGAGAAACGAAACATCAAAACCAAGGAGAATTAAACAAGGGGTGCCACAGGGTGGTGTCCTATCCCCACTTCTGTTTAATTTCTACATATCTAAGCTACCTTCACCACCGGAAGGAGTCACAATCGTTTCCTACGCCGATGACTGCACAATAATGGCCACAGGCCCAGGCCCAAAGATCGATGCGCTATGCAATAAAATAAACGGCTACCTCCCTGATCTCTCCAGTTTTTTCGCCTCGCGAAACCTGACATTATCACCGACTAAATCTTCCGCGACCTTTTTTACAACATGGACGTCCCAAATGCCGACCATTTTGAACATCCACGTCGATGGCACTACGCTACCGACTGTCCTACACCCCAAAATCTTGGGTGTGACGTTTGATCAGGATCTACATTTTGGTGAGCACGCAGCCGCAATTGTTCCGAGAATTCAGAGCCGTAACAAAATCCTCAAATCCCTCGCTGGCAGTACTTGGGGAAAAGATAAAGAAACGCTCATGACTACATACAAAGCAATTAGCCAGCCGATTACGTGCTACGCGTCACCCATATGGTCGCCAAGCCTAAAAATCACCCACTGGAAGAAACTACAGGCCTGCCAAAATACTGCTCTCAGAATCGCCACGGGCTGTCTTCTTATGTCCCCAGAACACCATCTGCATAATGAGGCGAGAATACTCCCCATCAGGGAATACCCAGATACCTGGGCATCCCAACAGACATCTGATTGATGAACCAGCACTGCCTAGGGGCTTAAGGGGTCATCTCCGTAAGCATTTTGAGGAAATACGGCACCTGAGAACCCAGCCGTATGAAGTGAAAAAACACAAGCAGGTCCTTGGTGAACTCCATAAACAGGCGTCGGACCTTTATGCCGGGAATTGCCCGGTGAATCCAGTACTTAACGAAAATTATCCAAAACTCGCGGAAGAAGAACGCATACTCCCCAGGGAAACGCGTGTCACTCTTGCACAACTTCGTTCTGGATACTGTAACAGGTTAAACTCTTACCTATCCAGAATCAACCCCGACATACAAAATGTATGCCCCGCTTGCAATGTGTTCCCACATGACACCAACCATCTCTTCAATTGTAATGTGGAACCAACGCCTCTAACACCCCTTTCCTTATGGTCCACCCCTGTTGAAACGGCAAGTTTCCTTGGACTCCCGTTAGAGGATATTGATGACAATTTGTGATCGGTCGCGGCTATTAGGTGGGGCGAGCATTGCTACAACAACAACAACATGAATCGGCTGTGGTAGTGTTCGAGAGAAGTGTTTCGAAATATTTGTTATGCGAAATTATTTCTAACGGGGGCTGCCTATAGATTGACCCCCTGGAAGGACCAAGTGGAAAACGATTTTAATTCCAATTGGCGCCAATAAACCCAGTAAAAAGGGTTAAGCTCCAATTAAGGCAGTAAGTAAACAATAATCTCTGATTCGGATTTTTTACAATATTTATATAAAAATCAAGTCGGCTTTATTGAAATATTACAAATTATAATATTGTAATACTAGTAGTTTAATTCTATCATTTACATATATCAAAAAACTCTGTTCAACCGTACTCCCTTCTCTTGTGAAACTTTTATTATTTGACCTTAGCAGAGGCACACACGTGTGAGGATCATTGACATAAATATGTTTTATGATCAGTTATACATACAGGTTTCACATATTTTAAATATTTATAATTTTGAATAAAATTATTTATTAATAGAAACTTAATAGAAACTTAAATATTTCATTTAGATAGAGATGTTCGCTATTCGGAGAATTCTTACAGCAACAAACAACTTAAAAATTGAAACAAAAAGTTTGTAAGTTAACTGCTCCTAAACGAGTTGTTAGATTATTTAGTGCCTCATTATTTGAGGTATTTTACATAAATATGATAGCAACGTTTAGTCGAATACGATTTGTACAAATTCTTGAAATGTATATACTAGTTGGATTATATGATGGTTCCTATTGGTTTGATTTAAAGTAAGCATTTAATTAAGATTACATCTTCCTAGGTAATCAACCCCGCCAAGGGCGAGAGATTTACTTCTTTCAAAAATCAGTTATTGTCATTACGCTCATAGCAGTCTCCTGACTCAATGCCTTTGCTACTTTTAGGCCCGGTTTTTCAGTGTGAGTTTAAACTACAGTTAAAGATGACTAGAGTTTAACCTTGCCACTTTGGCCGCTTAAGCTGAGATGAGCAGCAACTTTATATGTTATCGAACAAAGTGGCAAGACAAAACTCTAGTCATCTTTAACTGAGGTTTAAACTCGCCTGAAAAACCGGGCATTAGCAGGACATCGTTCCTGTACATGGGCATAGAGAAGGACTTTTCTTTTCAATTTTATAGTCAGTCCAAATTGGCATCTGTTAGCAAAATTGATTTTCCGAAGGATTGCTAGGCTGGCTTTCTTTGTTTGCGTTAATGCTGGTTCAAGAGTAACGGTTGACGTAAATGGGTTGAGTCTTTCCTTGGTGATAATGCTACATTTACACTGCACCAAAGGCATCATTTTGGGTGAAAATTTCCAAACGTGATGTACTTTTTATACAAATCGTATTTCCGAAACTACTGCAAATGCAATCCACTCATACGATCCAAACATGCTTTACTAAAATAAATCCCGTAAGAACATAATGGCTTAATGACTTAATCTTAATACTTTACTCCTTAATCAGTCGCGTCAGTGCTTTTTGTTGTGATCGATTGGTGCACTGGCATAGAAAAATGCAGGAAAAGTTAAGCCAAATGCGAACTAGGCCAGTGTAAACGCTTTCAAGTGACTCTGTGAGTACGCATTTGAGGTCAGTGCAAATGTAGTACAATTTGACAATTTTTTGCATTTAATTCATTTGATATTTGGCAAAGTTGACATAGAACGAAAGCAAATATTTAGCACATCCATTCAATATTTATTCGAAAAAACAAATTCTAATCAAATCAGTTGGCTGACCACAACGTCATCATAGGCTTTTGTTATTGCTAAGTAATGCGATTTATTTTTACTACTTTTTTATTGGTCATTTAGAATTTGTAACGCTTAACTTATTTAAACAATAACATATTTTCTTATTGTTTGTTATTAGTCTTGTTTTGAAAAACTTTTTATATTATTATTTGCATTATTTTTCGCTTGTTTTTATTGCTAGGCATTCCTCTGAGCGAATCATTACTAATTAACATAAAAAATGTGTCAATATGTTATTTACTAGATTACTGATATGCATTTTTAATCTCGCCAGTACTAATTTTAAAATCAATTGAAAACAAACACGTCGAATATTTTCGCTAAAATTTAATCAAAACAAATAATGTGTCATTGAACAAAATTGTTTTAAAAACACTTACAGAGAAAATATTCCAAACGTACTTCCTTCAAAAGTACAGTACTTTCGGTACTGCAATATTTTACCCCTTGATTTTTATTTAAATAATTCTTGCATTAATTTAAAAAACCTGAAAAGGTAGAGGTAGTGGTCGAGGTAGAGGACGAGGTAGATATAAAGGTAGCGCTTGTAGATAAAAAGTCCCCAGGAGTGGATAGAGTGCCAAATATATCCCTTCAATCAACGATAAGGTCTAGAACATCAGTATTTACGGTTCTCTTCAACGCCTTTTGAATTGCCTTGTACGTGGCTTGCAACGTTTCTTCATCTTTTCTCCAAGTACTACTGGCAAGCGACTTGAGGATTTTGTTACGGCTTTGCACTTTAGATACAATTTCGATGGCATACGCCTTGAAGGTGAGAGTGTGAACGAATGGTACCCCTAAGATCGTTGGATGACTGATAATCGGTAGGGAACACCATCGACGTGAATGTCCAATATTCCCCGTTGTAAAACAGAGTGGACTTGGATTTGGTCAGCTATGTTCAGATAATTTGCAGTCTAATTTTTTATACAAAGGGGAAAGGATGAACCTTCTATACCTTGGAGTAGAGTGCCGTGGTTGACTGTGTCAAAAGCTTTTGACAGCGCTGGTAGTGTTATACATTCTGCGGAAACCATGCTGATGAGAGGCTAGGCGAAGATTCGCAGTAAACTGACGGAGCAGGAATGTTTCCAATATGTTCCCTACTGGCGAACGGAATGATACCGGTCATTATGACTCACCTTCGTTAGCCGGTTTCCCAGGCTTTAAAACGTGCGTAAAGTAGCTGACTCCATCAGCGCCCAGATGTTCTAGCATTGGCATGGCTACTCCATCTGGACGTAATGACTTAGAAAGTTTGGCTTTTTCATGGCTTCTTCAACCTCTGTGGGGTGATAGTAATGGGTCACACCGCGTGATTGTGTTTATGTTCCCTTCTGTTTGCACGTCATTTGGCCTTGTCAACTCAAGGACGCATTACAAATTACTGGCAAAAACCGCTCACGCATGTCTTCGAGTCCGCAGTGTGTTATAGCTAAAGGCGATGGATATATTAGCATTGTCTTTTTTCGGGTTAGCCAAGGATTTGACAATTGACCACGGCTTATCGATACACAAGAGAGGTTGCAGCTATTTAGATGCTCGTTTGCGTTAATTTACCAGGCGCATAGTATTCAAGTTGAGATTCATATGAGTCAAATTGTATCACTGGGTCACGTTAGCACCTGGCGGAATTTCTTTAGAGAATATTTTAATTAATTTTTAAACATATATCAGGTGAGCTAGAATAATAGCGCTGAGCCTGGTGATAATGCAACACAATGGAAAACAATGTATAGATCCCAATGTCTAATCCTGTGTCGGTATATTCGGGGCTTCTTGATTGTTCGCGCATCATCTTAAGCATTAAGCTAATAAGCTCCCTTTCTACATATCTCCACCTTTCAGTAGTCATCTGTCTGAAAGGATTGCTACGATCAACCAGCGCCACAGTTTGTAACTGCTTTGCCACATCACTCATATTCTCGGGGAAATCCGGAGTCTTAGCGTTATCTCCCTTTGGCTTACTTTTTTTTCTGCCCTCAAATGGCCCGATGAAACCAGGCTAATCCTGTTCATTTAATACATAATTTTCTTTATTCTAATTCTTATTTATGTTTTATTTATAATTTATAATTTTTATTGTTACCTAGGCTTTGAGAGGCAGTGGCTTCTTAAGCGCCGAGATCTAAAACTGCTCAGCTACAGAGAAACTCATCAGCTGAGAAATATAGATTCACAAATACAATACAAAATTTGTAATAATTAAGAGAAGATAGAACCGTTTTTTCATGGCAAAGAGCGAGTCCGAGACATCAATTATTCTCGAGTGAGAGCTACAATCTTCACACAAACATAGAAAAGGTTCGTTTAGTTGGAAATTGCTTCTGCATTGTTTAAGAATTATAGGTTTGTTTATAATGCCTTGAAACTCGACATGGAAAATTTAAGTTTACTTCGTTCAAAATAAATGGGCTTGAAATCGATCCATTTAATAGTTTAGCCATAAATAATACACCTAGCATTTCTCTACGACTTGCAAAGGGTAGGAAGATTTATTAGTTTTAACCGATTAGTATAAGGAAGAAGATTATACAAAGAGTCTCATTTAAGATTTCTCAAGGCGAATAGTAAAAACTGTTTTGAAGTCTAGCCTATCCACTTGAACTTGATAACGCGGATTCCAAATTATCGATCCATATTCTAATATCGGCCTCACCAATGATGTAAAAAGGGTTTTACGTAAGGATCACTAAACTTGCCCGTCTTTTCACAAATGCTAAAACTCCTCCCGCTTTATTGACTGTGGCATTAATATGAGGGTTGAAACTATGTTTGCAATTCATTGTAACTCCCAAGTCGACAAAAACATCAAAGCTTTCCAGAGTTTGGCCCTTAATTGTGTAAGAAGCTGGCTGTACGTTCCGACGTGAAAAACACATGAATTTCCATTTTTCTATGTTGAGCAAGCTAAAATTCGCATTACACCAAGTAACTAAATAATTTAAATCCGATTGGAGTACGGAACGTTCTTCAACCGACGCGTATGACTTAAAAAGTTTTACGTCGTCGGCATACATTAAAATTTTACAATATTTTATAGTTGTGGAAATATCGTTTATAAAGAGCAAAAACAGAATCGGATCGATGACCTTCGAACAAATGTTTTTTAAAAATTACTCTTTGAGTTCTGCCGCAAAGATAGGAGGAGATCCAGCGAGTTAGGCCTGGTTGAAAGCCAAGGAATTCGAGTTTATAGACAAGTAGTGAGTGGCATACTTTGTCGAATGCTTTGCTGAAATCAGTATATATAACGTCGGTATGATGATTGTTTCTAAACCCATTAAATACGTGAGTTGTAAATTCAAGAAAATTGGTTGTGGTTGATTTGCCTCTACAAAAGCCATGCTGAGAACTATCTATCAATGTAGAAATGGGAAATGTAAGGTGATTAGTAACGATTGCTTCGAAAAGCTTACGGATGGCGGAGAGCTTTGCTATTGCACGATAGTTTTCAATAGACGACTTGCTTCCTGTTTTATGGAGTGGGATAAGAAAAGATTCCTTCCAAGCTGACGGGAAAGTTACATAGTTGGCACTTAGCCCTTTTGATGTCCTTCCTTTGACTTGCAGCTTTCGAGGTAGTTGCTACCTCGCTATTGGGGCCATCTGTCCTACCGCTTTAGGCCTACTTGTCTTGTCTACGCGGCTGCCCTGCCTCGCTTCTCTGGGGCTGGGTCCTTTATGCCTCTTGAAAGCAGGCTTGTCGCCTTCCGTCGAACTTTGCCTCTTCATTCTGCCATTCGACGCTTCTTCCTCCTCGTACCGGTTGCAGTAGCGAGGGTTTCTCGCAGCAAATCTTTTGAACTGCCTTCAACCTACTTCTACCGCCTAATGAGCAAATTCCAAGCGCTCGATTTACACTTCTGTTGGGTCGACCACTGCTCCCAATTGAAAATTCTTAGTGCTGCTCGCTGCTGCGGCAAGGCTCTCTTATTTCCTCTGTTCCGTACCCTTCTCCACTCTACTACTCCGTTTTATTTTGTATGCTTTTCCAACACGGAGTTAATTGAATCAGCACTCTTCTCGCTCTCCGAGTCCGACGCATCGCTTAATGCGTTTTTGTCTTCCTTGGCTTGCGACTCAGCCCTCCCTTTGTCATCGTGCTTATTACAATTAGATAATGAATAGTTCATCTCGGTCTTAAGACCACCTGCCCAAAATGGCGGCCTCAGCGGTGCAGTATTATATACGTGGAAAGAACCGTCCGCCACAGCAGCGCCCCTTACTGTGGTAAGGCCATCAATACTTCCCGAGGTGGCCCGGTATCGGGAAGGCTCTGTTCGAATACAGCCGAATTTATCCCCTTGCTGCAATTCTTCCAATAGGCACGGTCCGCATAGCACCCGGATTAGGGGGTTGGCAGCTCTTGGTCACCGACATCCCGCACCCTCCTATGGGGCGAAACGGGCAGTCCTAAAGACAACTATGGATGGCTCAAAAGATAAAGAATACGAGAAAAAAGTTTTCCGGAACACTAATAGTGTTTACGTTATGCCAGCTGGATGTATCAAAGAAAATTAAAAAGTATGCTGCCTTTCTATAGCCGGCACACTTTGATAGCGGAGGAAGGAGATGCCCTTACTCAGCTGGGAATTTTAGGAGGATAATTATTTGATATTCATTGGTGTTTCAAAATGCCTTCAGTTACCACTAAAAAGAAAAATCTGATGAAATAATAAAAAGTGGGACCCGAAAAGTCACCCACATTAACCGGAGTAAGTTCTTATACACAGACTACCTTTTACTTTTTCAATTACTTTCGCAATTCCTTTGCCGATGCTAAGCAGTGACTTGTATGCACATCAATAGGCCAATCATTATGTCTTCACATATGTAGGTACACGCAGCTGATAGCAACGCACAAGCACATGCAGATATCTTATCTGAAATGCTCCTAAAGTTATGCAATTATGATTGTGGAAGTGTCGCTCACACATACAAGCGCACGGGGCATGAGAGAAGCTATAAAAATTATAAATCTGTAGTTGTAGCTGAGAAATTTTTAACTAACTAGTAAGTTCTGGAATTAGAAAAGCCTAGAAATATGCAACGAGGAGGTCGGACAGTTTAAAAGGGCGACAACAGTGGAGGCGAGAAATCAGTTTCATTTAAGCTATCAGTCAGTTTTGGTTATTAAGCAAGCTAGTTGCAAATTATAAGTGTGATTGTGAAGTACTTTAATAAAGGCCATTTTTCCATTATTCAATATTGGAGTTATTTATTCAACAGTTTAGTAATTCGAACTTAGCAGAAGATTGCAAATAAGAGGATTTGCAGTAAATTCGTTACAATTGGTGTCAGAAGAGGAATTGTTGAATAAATTCCGAAGACTTCGAATACAACTTGGACACGCCAAAGTTAAGTGAATTGAAGATCCAACAACTCAAGAAGGAGTTGGAGAGCCGTAGATTGAATACAACCGGCATTAAACTAGAACCTCTGGAACGACTAAGACAGGCAATGGAATTAGAAGGAATTGACGTGGATGACTTTCATCTTGATGGCGAGGAAACAACAAAAATGGAAGAAACACCGCAGACAGTTACGAGCACAGACTTGAACATGACATTGGCTGCAATATCTGCACAAACATCGACAGTAACATCAATGTCGTCGCAAATGTCATCTCAACTGGAAGAACAGAAGAGATATATGGCATCTCAACTGGATGAAGAGAAGACATATATGGCATCCAAACGGAATCGCAAGACGCATAACATCTAAGATTGAAGCACAGGAGATGCGTATTTCCGAAATGTCGGCACAAATTTAAGCACAGATATAATCTCAGATCTCCACACAACTAGAAGAGCAGGATGTCCGTATATCATCTAATCTGGAAGCGCATATGGAAGAAAAACTAACCCAGTTTCATGAAGGCTTCAGTGGTCAACAGGATAAAATAGAGGCAGAGATGGATGCTTTGAAAAGATCGTATACAGGAGTTGCAACTAAATCGCCCAGCAGTTTCAACGAGTAATCCAAAGGTAAAAACGCCATCGTTTGACGGTTCTGTTCCTTTCCAGGTCTTTAATCTACAATTTGAGAAAACCGCAACAGTGAACAACTGGAATTCTGAAGATAAAGTTGCTGCACTCTTCTTGGCATTGAAAGGGCCTGCAGTGGAAATCTTACAGACGATTCCAGAGTACGAACGGAATAGTTATGACGCATTGATGGCTGCTGTAGAACGACGGTACGGAAGCGAGCATAGAAAACAGATATTCCAAATTGAGTTGCAAAACCGTCACCAAAGAGCGAATGAGACTTTGCAGGAGTTTGCGTCGGATGTTGAAAGGCTGGCTCATTTAGCGAATGCGGACGCACCCGTGGAATACACTGAAAGGGTAAAGATTCAGAGCTTTATAAATGGCACACGGGACGTCGAAACGAAGCGAGCCACATACGCAAACCCAAAGCCAACATTCGCAGTAACGGTGTCACATGCTCTGATTCAGGAAACAGCGTCGCTTCTGTGTAAGCCAGTTTTCAAAGCAGGCCGTGTGGAAGTAGAAAGGCCAGAGTGGGTAGACGCAATATTGGGAGGCGCTGAAAGGATCGCAAAAGCAGACTGAAAAAGTTATCAAATTCTTCAAATGCGGGAAGCCCGGTCGCTTTGCACGTCATTGCGATCTTGATCCTAGTGCTTTCAACAGCATGCGTGGTCTTATTAACAAAGCTGGAGGGGATGAAGAGCGAGTAAGATGTAGAGATCGAGAGCTAGCTCCAGCTTTTGAATGTCCTGTGCTATCTGTGTCGCAAATTGGTAGAAAATCGAGCAACGTGTTCTGACTGTAGATACGGGCGCATGTTGTTGTTGTTGTTGTTGTAGCGATTAGTTACTCCCCGAAGGCTTTGGGGAGTGTTATCGATGTGATGGTCCTTTGTCGGATACAGATCCGATACGCTCCGGTAACACAGCACCATTAAGGTGCTGGCCCGACCATCTCGGGAACGATTTATATGGCCACATTAAACCTTCAGGCCATCCCTCCCTCCCCACCCCCAAGTTGCATGATGAGCTTGTGGTCGCCAGAGCCTCGTCTGTTAGTGAAACGGGATTCGCCGCTCGAAGGTGAGGTTGGCAATTGGGTTGGAGAAGCTATATATTGCGCTACACAACCCCTTGAAACCCCTGGGCGCATCTCATTCCTTAATTCGATCTGACTTGGTCAACAGGAGAGTAAAAACGTTACCTGGAGTAAGGTTGCGTACGGTCACTGGCGAGTATAACCAAGTCCAGGGAGAAGTGGTATGTGAAGCCTTGATTGGAAAGGTCACAGTTCTACACAAATTCGTTGTGGCGGAGATCGTTGATGAAGTCATATTCGGAGTGGACTTCTTGGTTGACCATGACATCAAGATCGATATGCATAGAAGGTTGATGCGTTATAAGAACCAGGATATACCACTTAACTTCAGTTTGCAGAAAGGGTTCAGTAGTAATCGAGTACTGGTGGAGAAGATTCGACAGAGACCACGAAAGTCAAGGAAAGTAGATCGAGCAAAAGTTGATGGATCGAGTGGGCGCACTTCTGTTGGGAAACGTCGGAACGATACTGAGTATGTGAAGCCAATCCGTCAAGAGCAAGCTCTACAAAGTAGTTCATTGGCCAAACAACAGAGTGCGAGGGAACGATCAAGGATAATGAGTAGTAAGATGAAACGCAGGTACGATGAGAACAATAATTCGGAAGGTTTCTTGGAGGGAGATTTGGTACTGTTATACAACCCTCACCGGCGGAAAGGTGTTCCATCCAAGATTCGGTGCAGTTGGGAAGGCCCGTACAAAGTTGCGAAGAAGATCAGTGACACCATCACCGCATACAAACCATTGGGAAACCACGAAGTAGAAGAGTGGTACATTTGGAGATGCTGGCAGCGTTTAGATCGAGAGATTTGTCTGATCGGGACGATCAGACTTAGGTGGAGGGCAGTGTTACGAATATTAGCAACACTTAGGGGTACTGCCATCTCTATGCCGATGCTAAGCAGTGACGTGAATGCACATCAATAATTCAATCATTATATCTACACATATGTAGGTAAACGCAGCTGAGAGCAACGCACAAGCACATGCAGATATCTTATCTGAAATGCTCCTAAAGTTATGCAATTGTGATAGTGGAAGTGTCGCTCACACATACAAGCGCATGGGGTATTAGAGAAGCTATAAAAATTATACATCTGTAGTTTTAACTGAGAAATTTATAACTAACTAGTAAGTTCTGGAATTAGAAAAGCCTAGAAATATACAACGAGGAGGTCGGACAGTTTTAAAAGGGCGACAACAGTGGAGGCGAGAAATCAGTTTCATTTAAGCTATCAGTCAGTTTGGTTATTAGCAGCTAGTTGCAAAGTATAAGTGTTATTGTGAATTACTTTAATAAAGGCCATTTTTCCATTAGTCCATATTGGAGTTATTTATTCAACAGCTTAGTGATTCGAACTTATCAGAAGGTTGCAAATAAGAGGATTTGCAGTAAATTCGTTACAATATAATTGAAAGAAATTTCGATTACATTGCCCATTCCTTTCCAAACTACTGGGAAAGAAATTACAATTGCGCAAAGTATTTTTTCCCAATTACAAACAAAAAATTTTTTGTACTCGAGCCTCAAAAAACGATATTACTTTTCATATTTTTTTAGAGGAATTGAAATGTAATCAATTATTTTACTGTGTAGGGAAGGAATTGATTACTTTTTCCAATTACTGAGGAATGTAATGGGTAATGTAATGGAATTGAATTTACCCAGCTCTGGTGATATAGGAGTCATCAACAATGATTAGATGACGGAGGTTTTAGTATGTACGCTTTTTTCAAACTACCAATTCTTAAATTCTTACAAGAGATTGGCGTATTTGTGTGAAAATATTGCTTGATATGTATGATATCACATCACTTGATTCCTCGCTAAAACAAACGATCGCCACTTCATATGAAAATGCTGATAACAACTTATGAAGTGACTGCTGCAGTTTTAAGAAAACAGTTGACCAGCTTAATAAAAAATATGACACAGATTTTATTTCAAATGTACATTGGTGAGCAAAATATTTGTATCACTACTTAATCACTTACATTAAGTCGCATAGTTAAATTAAATTTACATAAATAGGCCCCCATAAATAAAAATTACCAAATAAATGTGTCAAAAGAACCACTACATATATTTTTTTTTAAATTAAGTTTGTATTTAAGTTTGTATGTATGTGCATAAATTTTCTGATGTGAAAGTGCATTTAATTTTATTGCAGAATTATTGTGTATTTGTCTTCTGAAAATACTCGAACGATTATTTGATAATAAATATGCTCATTTTCATGGGTGTGTCCAAGTTTATTTTCTAATTATAGACTACTAATGCATGCATAAGTACAACAATAATAAAATTCACGAGAAATATATTTGCATAAGCTAATATATATTAAATTATTCTCGAATAACAAAGTTAAGAGGGTGAAGGAATCAATGGTGATGATGTGATGATGATAAGTAAATGTAGCGAAATTGTTGACAAATATAAGAAAAAACCTTTGAATAACAAAAAGGTGGGTTGTGTAAGCGAGATTGATGTTTAGGAACTTGAGGTGAAGAGCTATATTGTGATGTCTGGAAGTTACTGCCTAGTCTCCCCATTATAGATTATAAACATTCGGTCTTGCCTTTAGAATATGTCACAAGCCGGGTTGTGAATTTCAGGCGCATGCGAAATGCGTATGAAGGCATAGAAAGTTGCATAGTTTGTTTTTGTATTATTTTCATAAAAAATCTCAAAAATATAACTTCGGATACGCAAATTTTAATAGTCCCCGGAGGGGTTATTTACTTATTGTTGTTGTTGTTGCGATAAAGACACACTTTTGGGAGTATTATCGATGTTGATGGTCCTTTGCCAGATATAGATCCAGTACGTTCCGCCAACAAGCACCATTAAGACCCGACCATCGTTATTTTCCATCCCTTTGTGACTGGGGTATTATATATGTACAGTCCGGCCTGAGCAAGTCTTTCGAATGCTTGGTTGCATTCAAGATACTTCTCCATGAAGTTCTGTGTGAGATTATGCCTTAATGACCGCCTGACTGGCAATAAACGCAGTGAGTGAGAAATGTGTTTCACCATTACATCGATTTCGTGATTAAACCAAAGATAAAGAGTGAGAGCCGAAATCAAACACATAATCGCTGTCTGTTTCGTGAGCTGCTTATCGAGGACAACTTTCCTTGGGTCACTGTGCGCAATTTTCCTTGTTTGCACACAGGCTTATGCCACATCTTGGCTGCCAGAAGGTTATGAATCCAGTCGATATTTGGACGCCGTAGAGTATGCACCATTAAGGACATTGTGCAATGCCTGCCGTAAAATCTGGACGTTATCCGTTTGTGTTCAAATCATGCAATCAGTTTACCGCCAAGTAAGCTGAAGCATCTTTTTATGCTGGAATCTGGCCATGCAGAGATATTTCAGAGCCACTAGGAAGTCAATCAACTACGTTTAATAGTGGATGCTAATTTATCTGCTATATGACCAAGGGCCTTTCATTGCCTACCTTAGCGTTGTAGTAATCAAGCATGTTTTTGATGTTATCGTGGGGCTAGTAATCGTATATATCTTCAAGTTTCTTATGGAAAGAGTCCTTATCAACATCGACCCCCCACCAGAAGTTGATGCTGGTGACTAGCATACCTTTGATTAGGGTCGTGCCGAGATGCTCTTTCACAATCTTGGTCGACAGTACTTGACGGCGAAATCTCTTTCCCATAACAAAATAACTTCTTGGCTTCGATTGGAGCTTCCGTCCACTTGGCTTCTGTAGTAGGCACAGCAAGGCTCTATAGTCATCCCACCCTGCTACATGGTTCTCATTTCCGGCATGGCTGCATATGTCAAGTTTTGCCTTCACGAAGTCATTAATCTGACTGGCTCTTTATCCGCTCCTGAAAAGGTTCGAGCATTCCAAGTACATACCCTCAAGTAAAATTGCTTCAAACAGTTTGCCGTATGTCATGCGAGTCTTGTTGTCGCATTTTTCCTTCGTTAGATGCAGTGAGTTGGATTTTAGCCGCCTCTTACAATAGCCAAGTCAAACCGCTAGTATATTCTAAGCCATGAACCGCTGGGACCTTCTTTTTCTAGAACTCTTTGGTGTGTTTCTGGAAGAAATATGCACCGCATTGATTGTGAGACCTTGAGCCATAAACTCCCTCTCTTTTCTATATTATAAACGCTCCTTTTTAAAGCAAACAATAATTGATATGCAAACGGCACACATTTTTATGACGCAGTCTGTCATGCAGTTAAATGCGCAGACGCAAACATGGAAGAAAGCAAAGCAAAATAAGAATTAACAAGTAAGGAAGGCTAAGTTCGGGTGCATCCGGACATTACATACTCAGCTGAGAGCTTTGGAGACAAAATAGGGAAAGTCACCATATAGGAAAATGAACCTAGGGTAACCCTGGAATGTGTTTGTATGACATGGGTATCAAATGGAAGGTATTAAAGAGTATTTTAAAAGGGGCTGGGCCTTAGTTCTATAGGTGGATGCCTTTTCGAGATATCGCCATAAAGGTGGACCAGGGGTGACTCTAGAATGTGTTTGTACGATATGGGAATCAAATGAAGGTTTAATGAGTATTTAAAAGGGAGTGGGCCTTAGTTCTATAGGTGGACGCCTTTTCGAGATACCGCCATAAAGGTGGACCAGAGGTGACTCTATAACATGTTTGTACGATATGGGTATCAAATTAAAGGTACTAATGAGGGTTTTAAAAGGGAGTGGCCCTTAGTTGTATATGTGAAGGCGTTTTCGAGATATCGACCAAAATGTGGACCAGGGTGATCCAGAACATCATCTGTCGGGTACCGCTAATTTATTTGTATATGTAATACCACGATACTGTTCCTGCCAAGATTCCAAGGGCTTTTGATTTCGCCCTGCAGAACTTTTTCATTTCTTCTTCTTAATATGGTAGGTGTGACACCTATTTTACAAAGTTTTTTCCAAAGTTATGTTTCGCGTCAATAAACCAATCCAATTACCATGTTCATCCCTTTTTCATATTTGGTATAGAATTATTGGATTTTTTTAATTTTTCGTAATTTTCGATATCGAAAAAGTGGGCGTGGTACCAACATAAGGTGAGTTCAGATAAGTACGTGAACTAAGTTTAGTAAAGATATATCGATTTTTGCTCAAGTTATCATGTTAACGGCCGAGCGGAAGGACAGGCGGTCGACTGTGTATAAAAACTGGGCGTGGCTTCAACGGATGTCGCCCATTTTCACAGAAAACAGTTTCGTCATGAATTATGCCCTACGATTTCACAAGGATTGGTAAATTTTGTTCGACTTATGGCATTAAAAGTATTCTAGACAAATTAAATGAAAAAGGGCGGAGCCACGCCCATTTTGAAATTTTCTTTATTTTTTGAATTTTGTTGCACCATATCATTACTGGAGTTAATCTTGACATAATTTACTTACATACTGTAAATATATCCAATTTTTTGTTAAAATTTGTCTTTTAAAAAAATTTTTTTTTAAAGTGGGCGTGTTCGTAATCCGATTTGCTAATTTTTATTTAGCGCACATAAAATAATAGGAGTAACGTTCCTGCCAAATTTCATCATGATATCTTCAACGACTGCCAAATTACAGCTGCAAAACTTTGAAATTACCTTCTTTTAAAAGTGGGCGGTGCCACGCCCATTGTCTAAAATTTTACTAATTTTCTATTCTGCTGTCATCAAGTTTCATCGTTTTAGCCGTCTTTGGCAATGAATTATCGCACTTTTTCTGTTTTTCGAAATTTTCGATATCGAAAAAGTGGACGTGGTTTATAGTCCGATATCGTTCATTTTAAATAGCGATCTGAGATGAGTGCCCAGGAAGCTACATACCAAATTTCATCAAGATACCTCAATATTTGCTCAAGTTATCGTGTTACGGACGGACGGACATGCTAAATGAATTTCTTTTTTCGCCCAGATCATTTTGATATAAAGATCTATATCTATCTCGATTAGTTTATGCCGTTACAGGGTACCGTTATGCGAACAAAATTAATATACTCTGTGAGCTCTGCTCAGCTGAGTATAAAAATAAAAGGGCAAACGCACGGTTTCGAACAGCTGCGCCCAAATGGCCATTGATAAAAGTGTTTGATATCTCATTCAAACGGAAATGAGGGGTTAATTTCTAAGTATTTTATTTTAAGTATATATATATTATATATATGTACTTTCTTATGTACTTTATAAAGAAATGTACTGGAATGCAAAGAAGCATTAAAGAGACTTCGCTCTGGCTGAACCATACATCATACATACATGCCGATGAGTTGGCAACGGAGGGTGCAGCAATAGATGTCCCAATCCGATTGGGAGAAATCGAAAGGAGGCAGGTGTCGCATATAATCCATGAAGCAGGAAAGGCATGAACAGGCTGCAAAATTGATAAGATCATTTGCAAATCCTGCCAGATTTGTTTTGTCACCGAAACGTTATGCACATGAAAGATATTCAATTCAAAACAACAAGATTTAAGATGGATAATGCAAGGGCATATATCTGGTATTCAGGGTCGCGAAAGTTGGGCCGAACCAGTCGATATATGACTTCATGAAATCAAAAAGTGACATCACTATCCTGCAAAACATGCGACGGACCTAGTAAGGATATATTGCTTTTAGCCTTTGCGATGGCTACTGGAGTATTTATATAAAAAAGCCTTGATCACGTGTCAAATTATGATTAGAGAGTCACTTCCTCCCGAAACACTATCATCGTTCACCCACCTGGAGGAAAAATACTTAAGCATTTAAAACTCTGTCGACATGGTCATAGTAAAAATCTGCTGACGACATTCGAGGTCATTAAGCAAATTTTGGGCTAGGCGACTGAACGGAGTTCTTATCAGGCAAAAGACTGTTAAACTGGCTGTGCCCCGCAATCAGGGAATATGTTGTTTTTACAGAAACAAAGCAAAGAAGGCATTAGAGCGGCCGATTCAAACAGGCATGTCCAAACCCGTTTTTAAACCTGGACAAGAGATAGCAAGCTACGTAGTTTGCCTTCAGTCACAAAAGATGAAACTCTGATGTTACTATATACAATAGACCAATGGTCGCAGTGCGATCCTCAATTACTATATACACAATAATCTACTCAGACACCATGAACTAAGGCCAATAAGCCCATTATTCTTTTATCCTGCAGAAGGTAACATTGAAGCGCCCTTCATGAGCTCGTTAGCATTATCTTGAAATCTCTGAACTACAAACTACAAAGAGTACACCCAAGCACGCTTCCTCGGCATTGAAGCTGTCTTCAATGTACTTCAAAGCTGAGGGCACTTGTAGGCATGACATATATATATAAAATGACTAGCTAACGAAGTCCTAAAAAACTATTCAAACAATTCAGGACAGGCAGGGCGCCACAGACAGGGTGCGAGTCCGACTAAGCCGTAGCTTGTGCTGTTTGCTCCTTTATTTGCTCAAACCGGGCGGTACAGCTTAAATCTCTTTCCTGAACCCAAATATATTACCTTAATTCTCGACACCAAACTAGCGAGGTTTGACCGCAAAAAGCGCTCTCAGACTCTGAGAACCTAAATTTCGAAATCAACCAACACGACCATTCTATGAGCCGATCAAGACTTTGTCTATGTAACAAGGTCGCTATTGCCATGTCTGAATGGGACTTTAACGAACCGCCTAATCAAAGCTCATAAGTCTGCGGTGAAAATACTTGCGGGCGTTATCTCGTGCCATTATACTATCGTACCTTGGCCTAGCCAGTTGCGCATAACCAATTATCCTTGCAGAGGCTGTCAGAACTAAGTGGAGTCGATTATGTGTAACTTTGTTTGCCAATGTGCAGTACTACTGCAAGAATGTCCGCTAATCTCCGCCCCTCCCCGCAAAGTCGAGAAATTTTATTTTTCAAATACTTTACAGAACAAAATGAAATATCCAAGAAAACAAATATTCAAATGTTCAATACTTATTTTGGCATTTCACGATGCACGGCAATTTATACATGAAACCGCTTTTATAAAAATAAAACAAAATTTATGAAACTTTTTGATACTGGCTGAGGACCTAGTTTTCTTGGTATAGAATCGAAGGGATCATATGGTGTGAAAATAAATAAAGTAGACAAGGTCGCTGCTTGTAGAGGTGAGACTCAAATAATGTGTATGCATAATACGATGACTGTTATTTTCAAACGTTTTTTCCCGAACCGCTCCACAAAATTTTACTTAAAAAGTTAAAACAAATTATCAAACTAATAACTAGTATTATTAGTTCTTTAAACCATGCCACAAATGTGATATGTTTTCCTTATAAAATTGTATGGGACTTCGCACTTAAAAACAGCTAGAGTACTAATGCTAAACAAAAGGATCGGCAGTCAAAACACGTCCAAAAATGTCGGGAGATATACCAAAAGAAGCGTTTTGAACCAACATCTAACGCCCCAAGGTTGGTACTAAAAATTTTACTTCAGTCAGGAGCTTTGTGCAAAAAGCAATGACACATAATGTGTGGTTATTTTATTTTCATAATGTCTTAGTTTTTCTATCATGATTTAAAATAAAAATAATGTAATTATTTTATAGCCTTAATAGTAAAAATGTATGGGTTGTCCATTGTAAATAGTTTGTTTAATATCGGATGCCCTAGTGCATATATATGTAAACTACCAAGTACAGTGGGTATGCTGTAAAAAATTTCCTACAAAAAACCAAATCAACAGAACCTGTTGATCCGAAATCCAGATAGATATCGGGATCACAGCGTTGTTGTTACATTTGCATGTTAAATTTTGATCGGTATCTGGATCATTTTCATTGGAACGCAGTTTTAGAGTTATATGTTACTTTTGCACCTATTCGCATATTTCCGGTGCCCATAAACAAAAATATAAGAAATTGTCTATATATGTATGACGTATAGAAGAAGAAGCACAAATCCCCTGATAATTATTTCACACAAATTATATGAGCCACATGCATTGACTATGTGTGGGGTGCAACGCCACAAAACAAGGCCCTGCCTCTTTTCAAAGACCATTATCTATCTCTCTTTGTAGACCTGATAAGGCTTGACTGATTTATTATTTATATATGAATATGCATACATAGATCGTTATATGTTTTGCGTGATTATACTAAAGTATTGAATAGCTATAGGTATATATGTATGTAGATATGTTAACTAGTTATTTATATATTGGCCATTATGAACACTAGACTGGGTCGATTTATTAACCGATATCACGCCATCGATTTTTCGTTAGGATTTGGGCTCAGGAAAAAAGTTCCACTACGCATACCCAAAAAAATAATTTTGGAGTCTGAGAAAGAAAAATGGCGAAAGGGTAAATTTTTCGACCAAAACACTCCCCAAAACCCAAAAAATATATTTTTTTTTCAAAAAAATGTTATCGCCAAGGTTTTTACAACAGTTTTTGAAAAAAAAATATTTTTTGGATTTTGGGGAGTGTTTTGGTCGAAAAATTGACCCTTTCGCCATTTTTTTCGCAGGCTCGAAATTATTTTTTTGGGTATGCGTAGTGGAACTTTTTTTCCTGAGCCCAAATCCTATCGATGGATGCGCGATATCGATTAACTTTCGTCCATACAAATGGACACAGGTTAATAACACTGTGCAACAGAAATTTTTCATTGGAATATTTTAATGAACGTGGGCTTCGCGAAGATAATTTTTGCTAAAAAAAATCATACAAGTCCTTTTTCCTTTTAAATACTGGTGACCTTTCAGCTGTTGCTTCGCCCCATCCAATAGGTGCGACCGATGACAAATTTCCATCAATACCCTCTAACGGGAGTCCAAGGAAACTTTCAATTTCAACAAGGGTGGACATAGTGAGAGGGGTTTTAGAGGCGTCGGTTTCACAATACAATTGAAGAGATGGTTGGTGTCATGTGGGGACACATTGCAATCAGGGCATACATTTTGTATGTCGGGGTTTATTCTGAATAGGTAACAGTTTAACCTGTTACAGTATCCATATCGAAGTTGGGCTAGAGTGACGCGCGTTTCCCTAGGGAGTGTGCGTTCCTCCTCTGCTAGTTCTGTGTATTTTTCTGTCAGTACTGGATTCCCGGCATAGATGTCCGACGTCTGCCTGTGGATATCACTGAGGACCTGCTTGTGCTTTTTTGCGTCACACGACTGGATTCTCAGGTGCCGTATTTCCTCATAATGCTTACGGAGATGACCCCTTAAGCCCCTGGCATGGCGGAACCATACAAGGTGGCAGCATGGTGACATACCTACAAATATAGATAAAGTTCTATATACTTTGCTTTTGTAAATTAGATTAACTAATGTCAAAATTGTACAGCGCCGGAAGTTGACGTATCAAATCAAATGGGTGTAAGACAGTTGGTAGCGTAATGAAATTGACGTGGATGTCCAATATGGCCGACATTTGCCGTGTTCATGTTGTAGAAAAGGTCGCCGATGATTTGGTCGGTGACAATGCCAGGTTTCGCGAGGCGAAAAACCTGGATATATCAGGCAGATAGTTGTTTATTTTATTACAAAGCTCATCGATGTGTGGGTCTGGGCCTGTGGCCATCATTGTGCAACCATCGGCGTAGGAAACGATAGTGACTCCTTCAGGTGGTGAAGGTTGCTTCGCTATGTAGAAGTTAAACACAAGCGGGGATAGAACACCACACTGTGGTACCCCTTGTTTATTTCTTCTGGGTTAAGATGTTATGTTCCTGAATTGCACCGATGCTTGCCGACCAGATAGAAAATTTGCGAGCCACCTTTTAAGACTTGGAGAAAGGGAGGACCCTTCCAAGTCTTGACGTAACATGCCGTGGTTGACCGTATCAAAAGCTTTTGATAGGTCTAGCGCAACGAGTACTGTCCTATGGTGGGCTGTTTGATTTAATTTTCAATTTATTTGTATATAATGGCTTTGAGCGCGGTGGTAGTGCTATGTATTTTTTGAAAGCCATGCTAACGCAAATTTGTTGAATACCCAGAAACCTGGGTATCCCAACAGACATCTGATTGATGAGCCAACACCGCCTAGGGGCTTAAGGAGTCATCTCCGTAAGCATTATGAGGAAATACGGCACCTGAGAACTCAGCCGTATGAAGCAAAAAAACACAAGCAGGTCCTTAGTAAACTCCACAAACAGGCGTCGTGCCTTTATGCCAGGAATTGCCCGGTGAATCCAGTACTCAAAGAACAGTACCCAAAACTTGCGGAAGAGGAACGCATACTCCCCAGGGATACGCGAGTCGCTCTAGCTCAACTTCGTTCTGAATACTGCAAAATGCTAACCTCTGCCCTATCCAGAATCAACCCCGACATACAAAAATTACTTTGCCTAGGTTTTTAAGCATCGGAATGGCTATTCCGTCTGGGACAACTGCTTTAGATGGTTTAGCATGAACGATGGCATCCTCAACCTCCTTGGCGGTGTTGGTAATTGGGGACGCGCTGCATTTATGCTTGTGTGTGTGTCTATTGGCCCGCCGTCTAACTTTGTCAACCGTAGAATGCATTACATATTGTCGGAAAAAAAGCGCTCGCCCATTTTTTGCATCCGACAGCACTTTATCTCCAAAACTTACCCACACCCGACAGAGGTTACAATTCCTTAATTCCCATTTCACCCGCTTGTGTTCATCCACAAGCAACCTGATGCGTTGGTGTATATCCCTTATTTGGGGGTCGCCGGGGTCGTGCTGTCTATAAGGTCACGTTCTCTCGCTAAGTTTGTGGCCTCCGCCGGAATATGACGCCGGATTTCCGGAATTCTCTCGGCGGGAATAAAACGAGCCGAGGCGAATTCAATGACCTTGCGGAAGACACGTTCCTCTTGGCGGGCATCAGTCGGGATAGGGAGGGCAGCAAAGCGATTGTCTGTAAAAGATTTGTAGTCATCCCACTCTCCTTTCTTAAAGTTGATGAAAGTGCGGTTCTCAGTAATAATGAAGTCGACAGATCGCTTGAGCGAAAGGGAGATAGGCAGGTGGTCAGATGCAAATCTTACCATCGGCTGCCAGTTGAAGCATTTTACTAGTCCTGCGCTCACGATGGATAGATATGGCGAACTGTGAAAGCTTCCTACCATCCGTTTATTGTGCAGAACGTCGTTTCCTCTATTTGGTCCGCCAACATCCCACCCCTGGTGCCTGTAGGTTAGAATGCCATAGATAGTGATGGACATTGAAATCACCTAAAATAATGCGATTATCGTCAGTGAGTAGTTCGTAACCTTTTTCAGTTGCCAGCGCAATATATAGCGTCTCCAAATCCAATTGTCAACCTCATCTATCCGTGGCGGATCCCGTTTCACTAACACACGAGGCTCTGGCGTCCCCAAGCTCCTTGGGGGTGGGGAGGAAGGGATGGCCTGAAGGTCTAATGTGGCCATATAAATCCCGGGATGGTCGGACTAGTACCTTAATTGTGCTGTTGTTGTTGTTGTAGCAATGCTCGCCCCACCTAATAGCCGCGACCGATCACAAATTGTCATCAATATCCTCTAACGGGAGTCCAAGGAAACTTGCCGTTTCAACAGGGGTGGACCATAAGGAAAGGGGTGTTAGAGGCGTTGGTTCCACATTACAATTAAAGAGATGGTTGGTGTCATGTGGGGACACATTGCAAGCGGGGCATACATTTTGTATGTCGGGTTTAATTCTGGATAGGTAAGAGTTTAAACCTGTTACAGTATCCAGAACGAAGTTGAGCAAGAGTGACACGCGTTTCCCTGGGGAGTATGCGTTCCACTTCCACAAGTTTTTGGTACTTTTCTTTGAGTACTGGATTCACCGGGCAATTCCTGACATAAAGGTCCGACGCCTGTCTATGGAGTTCACCAAGGACCTGCTTGTGTTTTTTCACTTCATACGGCTGGGTTCTCAGGTGTCGTATTTCGTCAATATGCTTACGGAGACGACTCTTTAAGCCCCTAGGCGGTGCTGGTTCATCAATCAGATGTCTGTTGGGATGCCCGGTTTCTGGGTATTCAACAGGAACTGTTTGGTCAGCATCTCATTTCTCTCCCTGATGGGGAGTATTCTCGCCTCATTATGCAGATGGTGTTCTGGGGACATAAGAAGACAGCCCGTGGCGATTCTGAGAGCAGTATTTTGGCAGGCCTGTAGTTTCTTCCAGTGGGTAATTTTTAGGCTTGGCGACCATATGGGTAACGCGTAGCACGTAATCGGCTGGCTAATTGCTTTGTATGTAGTCATGAGCGTTTCTTTATCTTTTCCCCAGGTACTGCCAGCGAGGGATTTGAGGATTTTGTTACGGCTCTGAATTCTCGAAACAATTGGGGCTGCGTGCTCATCAAAATGTAGATCCTGATCAAACGTCACACCCAAGGTTTTGGGGTGTAGGACAGTCGGTAGCGTAGTGCCATCGACGTGGATGTTCAAAATGGTCGACATTTGGGACGTCCATGTTTGTAAATAAGGTCGCGGAAGATTTAGTCGGTGATAATTCCAGGTTTCGCGAGGCGAAAAAAACTGGAGAGATCAGGGAGGTAGCCGTTATTTTATTACATAGCGCATCGATCTTTGGGCCTGGGCCTGTGGCCATTATTATGCAGTCATCGGCGTAGGAAACGATTGTGACTCCTTCCGGTGGTGAAGGTAGCTTAAATATGTAGAAATTAAACAAAAGTGGGGATAGGACACCACCCTGTGGCACCCCTTGTTAATTCTCCTTGGTTTTGATGTTTCGTTTCTAAATTGCACCGATGCCTGCCGACCACCCAGATAATTTGCGGTCCACCTTTTAAGACATGGGGAAGGGTAGACCCTTCCAGGTCTTGCAGTAACGAGCCATGGTTGACCGTATCAAAAGCTTTTGATAGGTCTAGCGCTACGAGTACTGTTCTATGGTGGGGGTATTGATTTAAACCGCAATTTATCTGGGTGCTAATGGCATTTAGCGCGGTGGTAGTGCTATGGAGTTTTCTGAAGCCATGCTGATGAGGGGCTAGCTGCAAATTTGCTTGGAAATAAGGGAGCAAAATGGCTTCAAGCGTCTTTGCCACTGGCGATAGGAGAGATATCGGACGATACGACTCACCTATGTTAGCTGGTTTCCCAGGCTTTAGTACCGGGACCACCTTGGCCATTTTCCATTTCTCGGGTATGACAAAGGTGGAAAGAGACAGGTTGAAGACATGCGCTAAATATTTGAACCCTCTTTCCTAGGCTTTTAAGCATCGGCATGGCTATGCCGTCTGGGCCCACTGCTTTGAATGGTTTAGCACGACCAATGGGGTCCTCAACCTCTTTAGCGGTGATGGTGATTGGTGACGCGCTGAATTTGTGTTTATGTGCGTGTCTATTGGCTCTCCGTCTATCTTTGTCGACCGTAGGATGCATTATATATTGTCGGCAGAAAGCGCTGGCGTATTTTTTCGCATCCGACAGCACTTTGTCGCCAAAGGCGATGGAAACTTTGTCTTTGTGCTTAGTCGGATTCGATAGGGACTTTACGGTGGACCAAAGTTTACCCACACCGGTAGAGAGGTTACAACCTCTTAGGTGCTCCTCCCATTTCGCCCGCTTGTGTTCATCCACAAGCAATCTGATGCGTTGTTTTATGTCCCTTATTTGGGGGTCGCCTGGATCAAGCTGTATTGTAAGGTCACGTTCTCTCGCTAAGTTTTCGGCCTCCGCCGGGAAGTTGGGCCGGATTTCGGGAATTCTCCCAGCGGGAATGAAATGTGCCGAGGCGGATTCAATGACCTTACGGAAGGCACGCTACCCTTGGCGGGCATCAGCCGGGATAGGGAGGGCAGCAAAGCGGTTGTCTGTAAAGGATTTATATTCTTCCCACTTTCCTTTTTTGAAGTTTATGAAAGTGCGTTTTTCAGTGACGATGAAGTCGGCGGTACGCTCGAGCGAAATAAGTATGGGAAGGTGGTCGGATGCCAATGTTACCATCGGCTGCCAGTTGACGCAGTTTACGAGTTCTGCGCTCAGATTGAGATATCTGGCGAGCTGTGACAGCTTCCTACCATACGTGTGGGGGCGTCTCCGTTTATTGTGCAGAACGTCGTTTCTTCTATTTGATCCGCCAACATCTCACCCCTACTGTCCGCGCGCAAGTTTGAATGTCATAGATCATGATGGGCATTGAAATCGCCTAAGATTATGCAATTGTTGTCAGTGAGTAAGGCCCTGATATTAGGGCGGTATACACTGGGGCAACAGGTGGCAGGAGGGATGTAGATGTTGATGATTTCTAGATTTGCATCGCCTGACCGGACAGAAAGGCCTTGACGTTCTAAGACACTGTCCCTGCGGCAACAACACAACAGTAGTGCGCTGATATCAGGACGGTATCCACTGGGTCAACCGGTTACAGAGGGATGTAGATGATTTCTAAGTTTACATTGCCTGACCCGACAGATATGCCATGACGTTCTACGACACTGTCCCTGCACCCCCAGCGGGTAAGGGGGTAAGAATATACCCGCGGTAGGTATGCCTGTCGTAAGAGGCGACTAAAATACCAGATTCAAGGGGTGTGTAGCGCAACCCTTCAGGTTGCCAGGGCAATATATAGCTTCTCCAAACCTAATTGTCAACCTCACCTATCCGCGGCGAATCCTGTTTCACTAACAGACGAGGCTCTGGCGACCCCAAGCTCCTCATGGAACTTGGGGGTGGGGAGGAAGGGGATGGCCTGAAGGTTTAATGTGGCCACATAAATCGTTCCCGAGATGGTCGGGCTAGCACCTTAATGGTGCTGTGGTACCGGAGCGTACCGGATCTGTTTCCGGCAAAGGACCATCACATCGATAACACTCCCCAAAGCCTTCGGGGAGCAACCTTTTCGCTACAACAACAACACTGTCCCTGCGGCCGATGTCGGGATCGAATAGATTATATTGCACTAAGTGGTGGATGATAAACGGAGACGGCTCCATTTCCGCTCTCGCGATCTTTTCTGTAGACGTTATACCCAGAGCAGGTTTGCAGAGCAGATCTTGCTGTGAGTTTGGTCTCATGAAGCGCAGCAATGCGGATCTAATGCCGCCTCATGAAATCAACTATCTCGGCAGACTACGGGACGCCCTTGAGCGTGAACAGCAAGGAGCCACAAAAGCTTTACCCCCCGGAAACGATTTGGTATGACCACATGAAACCTTCTGGGGCATACCGCCTTACATCCATAGGGAACTTGAGGTCGCCAGAGCCTCGGCTATTGACGAAGCAGGATTCGCCATGTGTAGGTAAGTTTGACAATTGGGTTGGAGAATCTATATATTGCGCTGGCAACCCCTAGAAAGGGTTGCGCTACACAACCCCTTCAATCAATTTGGTATTTTAGTCGCCTCTTACGACATGCATACCTGCTCACTAGTCCGCTGGGGTAAACCAAACACTAAAAGATTTCAGTCATTGAGCGAACTGTGAACGCCGCTTTCGCCTTGTGGAGCTTTCGGTTTTCTGCAACATTTTGGCGAAAAGGTACACTAACACCATTTATATACTTCTAGCCCCAGCGGATTAAGGGGCTTAGAATAAACCCGCGGTATGCCTGTCATAAGAGGCGACTAAAATACCAAATTTGATTCAAGGGGTTGTGTAGCGCAACCCTCTCAATGGGTTGCCAGCGCAATATATAGCTTCTCCAACCCAATTGTCAACCTCACCTATCCATGGCGAATCCTGTTTCATTAACAGCCGAGGCTCTGGCAATCACAAGTTCCTCATGAAACTAGGGGTGGGGAGGACGGGATGGCCTAGAAGGTTTAATGTGGTCATATAAATCGTTCCCGAGATGGTCGGACTAGTACCTTAATGGTGCTTTGTTACCGGAACGTACCGGATCTACATCCGGCAAAGGACCATCAGCATCGGTAACACTCCCCAAAGCCTTCGGGGAGTGTCTTTATTGTTAATACAACAACAACAACAACATCATTTACTTCTAGTGACCCTATTTTGTATGATGTTTTGTATTGAGATCTTTCAACTGCACGATGAAACTTGATAGATATATATATATATATATATATATATATTATATATATATATATATGTGTATGTGTGTGTGTGTGTGTGTGTGTGCTATTTAAGCATAGTTTTATCATGTATCTCTTTTATTTGCAGTTTTTAAAAAACACAAAAAGGAGCGCAGAATTAAGTACAGAATACAAATTAGGCAGTCAGTTATCTAAAGTTCATAGTACAAAAATTATCAGTTGCATACGTTTTGAAAAACATTGAAAATGTAAAAAGACTTTTAAGCACACAAAATATTCACAAATTTGTTACCATGTACATTCTAAATTAGCACAAAAATTACACATATGTCAATCTCATGTGAAATCATGATCACTGATATTTAATAATATTCGCTAACTACGTATATGAATTCCGTTTTCCCTGTACAATAAACTGAGTTTAATTACAAATTAAGGGATGGTGTTGGAATTTTTCTAAATAAGTTACACTCGCTCTTGCTAATTAAAACATCTATTAAACTCTATTTGTTTCAAGAAAATTGCCGTCTTCTTCTTCTACAACGCTATAGGCGCTTTTGGCACTTTTACTTCCACCAGGTTTTTCTAAATGAGTATCGAAGAATTCATCAACTGTATCTGTGTTCCATTTGGTTATTGATAGGGTTTCTTGTACATTACCCTTGGCGTCCAGCAGCTTAACAGTCGGATCAAGACCACGCATATATTTTATTTGTAGATTTGAATATTTTGCTGGTCTACCACTCTTAATGAAAGCTTCAATTTGTGGATAAGCGCGGAATTTGCATGTGCAGACTTCTAGTATGGCTTTTGGCCAAAGGCGTTGTACAGCCGGCAATGAATCGGGCGTGCAGCATTCTTTACAGTGTGATCTACGTATGGATATTTAGTTATTTGCATTATATACGGGAATAAAGGTCACTTACTTTATTGCATCCAAACCAAAATCATCTAGTTTATCACAAGATGAGCACATTAGTTGTGCTTTTATGATCCCAGTTCACGACAATCTTGTGAGGTAAACTCAGCTAACGCGCTGTACTACAAGATGTATTGCAAGACGTTGTTACAGCTTCATTCACAAAATTATATACTTACAGCAAATGCTCCCAGCAACAAGAAAAGATATTTCAACATATTTTTGCACTTATTAAACAATTAATTCTCGAAGAACACGAGAGACACGCACTATATGCTGCTAGAACAAAACGTAAACATTGCCCACGAAACACAGCTCAGTAATAATGCCAGCTGGTCACAGGGAGGATGAAAATTCTGTCGCGTTGATAATGCAGTTTCCTTGATTCTCATATCGCATTACAGAACGTCACAAATCACAAATGTAGGTGATTTGTGACAGAACGATTTATCAAGAGGATGATGTTAATTCGCGTTGACAGCGTTATAAGTTGCAGAATCTCGTCTCTTTTCCTGGGTTTTCGTTCACAAAGCATAGTCATCTGCCCAAAGGAAAAGCGATGGTATGCTATCTATTAAGGCCGTCACTAGTAAAAGGATTCTTCTTCTTAGAGGCCAAAAGCAGTTCAGGATTTAAACAAATTCAAAGTGTCATACTCCTGTTTAAAACACAGAGTCGCATAGTCATAGTCAAAATAAAATATTTTTTAATTTAGGCGGTGTGCGAGTCTGCCAGATCGCTCACCTAAATGAGAAAAAACCTACATAAATCACTGGAAAATGCGTCGTGTAAGGCATAAAGGAAAGAAATAATGTAGATTCTGTTTCAGAGAATACTTTTCAACCTAACCGTACGTCAAATATATTGAAAGTTGTCATAAAATATTATGTAGGTAGAATAATTTGATAATGGACAAAAACGAAAATATGACGAAAGGATGGAAGTATTGTATACTGAATGTGCATCGCTGCCTTCTGTCTGTATGTATTATCTTGGCACACTGTCAGAAGAGCTAACGGATTATCATAGCAGCAAGAATGGAAATGGACAAGCTCTCTACCGCAAGTTGATGGACGCAAGGTCTGCTTGGGAGTGAGTGTCGATACTTTCGTAATAGTCTAGTTGAGGGGTGACTGCTATACGCTAACCAAAAGAGAGGGGTAGTTGCTCACCGCTGTCTTACAACTTTGGGTCTACTGTCTGCCTCTGCGACTGCACATGTTGTTGTTTGTTGTTGTTATTGTTGCGATAAGTTGCTCCCGTAGGCTTGGGGAGTATTATCGATATGATGGTCCTTGCCGGATACAGATCCCGGTACCGCTCCGGTACGCAGCACCATTAGGTGCTAGCCCGACCATCTCGGGAACGAGCACATGAGGAGCTTGGGGTCGCCAGAGCCTCGTCTGTTAATGAACCAGGACTGCCCTCGCTCGCGGCTCTGGGACTGGGGTTTTTCTGCCTCTTGAAAGCAGGCTTATCGCCTTCCGCCGAACGCCGCCCTCTTCTTCTGCCATTCTGACGCTTCTTCCTCCTCGTAGCGGTTCGAGTACCGGTCCTCGCAGCAAAACTTTTTGAACTGCCTTTGACCTACTTCTACCGCGCACGAGCCCATTCCAAGGGCTCGATCTCCACTTCTGTTGGGTCGGACCACTGCTCCCAGTGGTTGGAGATTTCTTAGTGCGGCGCGGTACTGCGAGAGAGCTCTCTTACTTCCTCTGCTCCGTACCCTTCTCCACTGTACTACTGCGTTTCCTTATTACAATTAGTATGAAGTCGTCATCTTTTGGTCGCTGCCGCCTCCTATGAGGGGAACGGCGTAGTTCCAGTCTAAAAGCCCCGCCTCATAGTCGGGCGCTCACACCAACGACAGGGGCCTACCTAGTGAGGGAGATTATGGGAAAGACGGAGAGTTTACTGACTACATGAAGCAGTATAGCATATGGTACTGCTGTGATCCGCAATAAAGGGACGATGCTTATACTATCGTCTGACCAGCAACCCTCTCAATTATCGATCGTCGACTTCTTTAACTCATGACGATTACCATAGAGCAGGTAACTGGAAAATCTCGAAGATTTGTTCCGAGTTTTTGATACCCAGGACAAACTTCCGTAACAGGTATACATTTGCCCGATTGTCTAGACGTCTCTAGATTAGCCACCTTAATATAAGTCTGGATGTTAGTACGGAGAGTGGGATGGATCTGACAAGAGCGAAGGGAATACTTGTAACAGCTGGACTGAGGACACGGTCGTCCCACAGCACTCCTCAGCGTGGCTATCAACAAGTGAAGAGTACACATTCTAGGAGCCGTGAAATACAAACACCCGGATCATCTCATATTCATTGCATATTTTTTTCTTTAGGAATGAAGAATATCAAAAAAGAAAGAAAAGTAAAGACTTTGAAAAAAGGAAGAAAGGAAAGAACAAAAAAAGAAAATGCGTAATATAAAAGGAAAGAAAAGAAAAGAAAAAGCAAAAACTGTAGTTTACGTTACAATAAGATTGAAATTTCGTTACGCAAATGGAGCATCATTTATCTTGCTCATTTCAATGAGAGTGTTGACTCATGTTTTCCGTGTGATAAACTCATCAAACTTCCAGAACTTCTTCAAAAGCATCGTTAAGGCGTACATATGAATAATGCAAGCTACTGCTATGGCTTGAATGCAAGCGAGATTTTTAAACGAAGTATTTTGTCGAAAATACAACGCCATCTCGTACTTTCACATGCACAAACGCTGCTTCAATTACACTCCGGGCTTACTGTACAATTCATTGAATTTCACTGTCTGTTCAGTAAGCCCGTTAACTCTTTTTATATGGAGTGTATAATGGTTATTGGTGTAGTGCCGGCAGGCATAACCACATGTCTCCTAACAAAGAAAAGCGGGTTGTGAGAAAGCTATGGTCAGTGTAAACTGCAGAAGCCATTTCAACGCTGCGTGATCTGTCCTGACACGGAATCGGTGGCCGTAGAGGTATTGTGAAAACGTTAATGCACTCTACCAATGCCAACAGCTCTCTCCGCGTAACGCAGTAGTTCCTCTCTGGTTTTCCAATCGAACGGCTGTAATATGTAACTACCTCCCCTGTTCATCGACCAGTTGTGATAAAACGCCTCCTATAGCATATCCACTCGCATCTGTGTCTAGAATAAATGTTGCTCCTGGAATCGGATATGCTAACATTGGGGCGATGCACAAACGCTCCTTCAATGTTTGGAAAGTCACTTCTTGCTCCCTTCTTCCATTCAAACGCTTATTTTTTCTTGTAAGCTCAGGAGGCTATCGGCTACGCTGGAAAAATTGGTACAAATCGGCTGTAATATGTGCACAGCCCAAGGAACTTCTCAATTCATGTAGGTTCTGTGGTCTTGGCCAATCCTTTACTGCCTCTATCTTTTCGTTCGCAGTGCAGATGCCCTCTGTCGTTACCTTGCTGACCAAATAATTCACTTCCTTTTTAACAGCGTACACTTTTGGGACTTAACTTCAGACCAGCGCCACGCTATTCTCTGGAAAACTTCCTTCAAGTTCTTAAGATGTTCATCTAAGTTCTTGCCCAATACGATGATGTCGTCCAGGTACACCAAGCATGTTTTCCATGTAGTCCTTTCAGTACCTGGTCCACGAGTTCTCAAAAGTAGCTGGTGCATTACAAAGTCCAAAAGGCATCACTGTAAATTGCCAAAGACCATCACCGACACTGAAGGCGTGTTTCTCTTTATCTTGCTCCTTCACCTCAACGTGCCAGTAGCCGCTTTTTAAGTCAGTGTGGAAACCATTTCTACCAGATAGCGAGTCCAGAGTGTCGTCAATTCTTGGCAATGGGTAGCTATCATTTTTCGTAACGTCATTCACTTCCAGTAGTCCACGCAAAACCTCATTTTTCCATCCTTCTCTTTACAGTACTACCGGTGAGCTCCATGGGACTAACTGATGGTTCTATGACGCCGCTGTCACTCATTCTTGTATGATTTGACTCACAACTTCCCGCTTCGCCAGTGGAACACTACGTGGAGCTTGACGATCGGCCTCGCATCCCCAGTTTGATGTTTCAAAACGTGGTGCGGCCTGGTTGGAACCATCCTGGTCAAATATGTCGCGTACTTTAGGAGCAGTTATTATATTATAAATGAGATCACATTCATCATTATACAGTCTTTGGATTTTGCATAATTGATTTGATTTATAAAATGTATTTTTTTACCTAACAGGTACTCTTTACAATATTCGTATAATAGCCTTTGACTCCTTCATATTTTTATCTTTAAGTCCCGGGTAGTTCATTATATTCTCGGGAAAAGCCGGAGTCTAGTGCTATCTCCCTTTGGCACCTCCGAGAAAGCCGAAAGTCTTAGCGTTAACTCCTTTAGCACCTCCGAGAAAGCCGGAGTCTTAGCGGTATCTCCCTATGGCTTATCTCCTACTTCATAGTTGGAACTTTCCTCGACTCGCAGCTTTCGAGTAGTTGCTACTCTGTCTTACAACTTGGGCCTACTTGTTTGTCCTCTCGATTGCCCTGTTTTGTGTTGTTGTTGTTACGATAAGGTTGCTGTTGTTGTTGTAGCAATGCTCGCCCACCTAATAGCCGCGACCGATCACAAATTGTCATCAATATCCTCTAACGTGAGTCCAAAAAAACTTGCCGTTTCAACAGGGATGACCATAAGGAAAGGGGTGTTAGAGGCGTGGTTCCACATTACAATTGAAGAGATGTTGGTGTCATGTGGGGACACTTGCAAGCGGGGCATACATTTTGTATGTCGGGTTGATTCGGATAGGTAAGAGTTTAACATGTTACAGTATCCAGAACGAAGTTGAGCAAGAGTGGCACGCGTTTCCCTGGGAGTATTGCGTACTCTCCGCAAGTTTGGATAATTTCGTTAAAAACTGGAATCACGGGCATTCCCGGCATAAAGGTCCGACGCCTGTTTATGGAGTTCCACCAAGGACCTGCTTGTGTTTTTTCACTTCATACGGCTGGTTCTCAGGTGCCGTATTTCCTCAAAATGCTTACGAGATGACTCCTTAAGCCCTAGGCGGTGCTGGTTCATCAATCAGATGTCTGTTGGGTGCCCAGGTTTCTGGTATTCAACAGGAACTGTTTGGTCAGCATCTCATTTCTCTCCCTGATGGGAGTATTCACGCCTCATATGCAGATGGTGTTCTGGGGACATAAGAAGACAGCCCGTGGCGATTCTGAGAGCAGTATTTTGGCAGGCTTGTAGTTCTTCCAGTGGGTGATTTTAGGCTTGGCGACCATA
>JARSSU010035616.1:0-92664 GCA_029619165.1 Eurosta solidaginis
TATACACAAACAAATCATAAGATAGTGTAAACTTTTCCGTGCTGAAACAAAACACCATATCTATGGTACTAAACTGGGTTTGCAAAAGAGCGCTCCTTAGTTGAAAAAACATATGTTGAGAGGGTATCTGGGATAGCCAACAGTAATAGAACTTTTTTAAGCCTGAGATATGTTGCTGTTTTTGGACCAATAATTCAATCTGCTGAGCGTACTTCGGACCTACAATGTGATTGCTGCGATCAGACAAAATATTGTTTCGATATAGCAACATAAGGGGTACAGTCATCTCTAAGCGATGCTAAGCAGTGACTTGAATGCACATCAAAATAAATCAAAAATCACTCATATGTTCTACACATATGTACGTACACGCAGCGGAGAAGCAACGCACAAACACATGCAGATATCTTATCTGAGAGGCTCCCACAAGTATGCAATGTAATTGGTAAGCTGCCGCTCACAAATACATGCGCATATGAAAGCTACACAACGTGCATCTGTAGTTATAATTATATCACAGTAACTAAGTAAATTCTGGTAGCGCCTAGAAGATGCAGCGAGGAAATCACACATTATAAAAGCAGCAACAGTAGAGGCGCGATAATCAGTTGATTTACAGAAGCCACCTGGCGAGCAATAGTATGTTGTGAAGTACGTTATATCGTGAAGAACTTTAATAAAGGGCATTTTGCATTATTGAATAGTGGAGTTTATGTATTCAACAGTTCAGTGATTCGAACGTTAGCAAATAAGGGATAGATTTTTCACCACAGCAGGACTGTTGCTTTTAAGTAAAACTGAACATCGAATTCTATCGACAGTCTTCAATGTTAATTGGATTGTTATAGCAGTCATGCATATTAATACAACATTTTGTTACCAAGTGTTATTTGCAAATGTTAATTAGAAGCATATGAAAACGTCAACACCTAATCCTTAATTTATCAGCACTTAATCTAAATCCATTTTGACTTGACGGACGCTGATATATTTATATACTGTATGCATAACGAAACATATCCAAATGTAAAACGTAAAAAATAATATATATTCACAATATAAAAAACCTAGAGCGGCTTGCACTGCTTAACTATCCGACTAACATCAAATTACTCTGGTACATTTTTCTACAACGTGTGGTCGCTCTTCGTAGTTGTTTGAACACACTATGAGTATATTTCTGCGATGAAAAAAATTATACCATTAAGCTCTACAAGAACAGCCAACTTAAATAAGAATTTTCCCTGCATTTTGAAATATTTAAGAATTAAGGTTATAGAGTTGTGCATTACACCACTGCTCGAGCGAATGCAAATTCGTGATTTAGAGGAACATGTTTATGGTGTGCGCGAGAGTAACTCAAATGCTTCCTTTTTTGTTTGTAGTGGTGTCGTGTCAATTTTATAGTAATTTAAATTTTGAGTTAGCTCTTGTGACCCTTAATAGTGAAGTGCAAATAAAGATTTATTCCACTTTTCCAACCCAACGTTTTCGCTACACTTCCTCAGCATCATCAGGGGTGATCTATTTATTTATTCCATTTATTTTGTACCTGACGAATAGTTGGTTGGGTGTAATGACAAGACAAGATTCCGTTTAGGTGTGAGTAAAACATGCAATATACGTCGTCTGCGAAGGTTAAACAAATTTTTGTTCCTAACATCTAACCAGAATAGGCGGAATTACGTAAACGCATTTGATGCGTTGATTAGCTTTGCCGCTTTAAAATCGTCATAAGATGAAATCCGTTGCAACTTTGCGCTTTAAAGCGATCAAACCGTTTATGTATATCCGCCTTAAGTTATGGATAAAATTCAATTTTGGTGGTCTCCAAATCAAGTATTTAGTCGAGCTTGAGGTGTCGTCTGTTAAACCTAAAGCGTATGTAACACTTCGTAAATTAAAACTCATAGATTTAGAAAAATGGCTCAAAAATGCAAATAAAATCTGAAAACAAAACGCAGCGATTTGATCGAAGCATTGTCATCGATAGTTTGATAATTTATTTACCCATATTGTCGGTTCATATATATCGAATATGTATGTATGGCATATTATTTAGACACACTCAGCAGTAAGTCAGTTACCCCGCTGATTTGGAAAACACACAAGCTTGGAAATGTCTAGCATTCATCTATCCTCATATTGATATGTATCTACAGGTAAAGAGCTGCTGTTAAAGATAGGACATCCCAACAAACAACGTAGAGAAGCAAATTCCCAAGAGTTTTGGAAAATGTTGGTTTTCAAGATGATATTATATTTTAACAGTTGTTCTCAAATATTTGTTGTCAAATTGGTATGAATAATTAAAGAAAAACATCTAAAGAAGAAAAGGAGTATGAATGAAGAAGATATAACCAGAATGAAATATTTATTAGTTGTTTAAGAGCAAGAATTGTTTTATATGCAGCCTATCTAAGGATTCCTATTGCATTTCGATGCCATGTGGAATATGCTCTATTTTGGCTGCTTGTTCGAAAACGCCCCGAATTTGTTTGAGAACACGCTATCTCAGAACATTTTCCAAGAACTCCCCATCTCGGAATTCGGATGAAGAACCCCTATTTTAGAATTAGTTAAATTTATGCTGAGTGAGATATTTTTTAATACAATGTTGACATAAAGTGTTATTCAACCGAATTCTGAGGTAGCACGTTTTTAAAAAGTTTTCTCAATAGGGCGCTTTCCTAGCGGGAAACGAGATAAGGTGATATTCCACTCAGAAGTAGACATGTGCCTCTACCTTGAGAGTGAAAATTAAGATTTGAAATTTTAAACAAGTGTTCACCTACCAAATGATTTACGGGTTGGTATTAATAGAAAAAGGTTTATTGTGATATGTACAATATATGTGTATTTACTTTTTTGTTTGTATGGTATCTGCATATTTTCATTTGCTCACATGTGTAATTTAGTTTCTGTTGCTAATTTTATGGCCATTTCTAGAGATCAGATTAAATGCCGGATGTTGACGTTTTGTGGCGTGTTGAATGAGCTTTTTATTCAACGCATCAATGCATATTTTTATAATAACAATAAATTATAGCTTATAAGTGAACTTTTAACAGTGAATTGATGAAATATTTATTTGAATTTTTTTTGTTTTTTGCATTAAGGTAAAACCTCACACCAAACTTTATAGCGTTCAGAACATTCAACGGAATAACTTTGATTCAATCAAGAGGTACTAGAAGATGAAAAAGGGGTGCAAGAATTTGAATATTTTTTGAAGGCTCGAAATGCCACCTGTCAAAAATGTTTTGTTATGTATGAATCTTTAAAGCTGCAAAGCCAAAGAATTCATTCTAACGAAGAACTGCGTTCGAAAACACTCTCATAATCTGGAGTTCTGGAGTTAGGGGCAAAAACACAACGACAGCACGAACACAATTTATATGGCATTAGAAAAAGGAGGTTACGGTGCTTCCAACAGTGTACAAATATTAATTTCACGTAGAGTTTTTTGAGAAACAGTACCAAATATAACGAAAATTTTAAATTTTATTCAAATTTTTCTTGGCTATTCTGTAAGCGTTGGTCATACGGGCCCTTATATTTGTTACGATCCGTGATCGAAAACTGTTTTTGAAATCACATTGGCTCAAAAATGGTGAATCGGAGTAGTAACACGTGTGAGCTGGGGATAATTCGTATTCATAATATAAAAAATTGATTGTCATTTTCAAAAAAGGTTGACCGTTTCATATCTATCATTTGAGTGAAAAAGGGTTCCCATCCGTGTTCATAAAACACTATACGGGCCCAGTTTATATAATACATTATTTCCGAATAATTTCCAGTCAATTCTGTTTTCAACTAGGTATGAATCTTAAAGCTGCTTTACGTTTAGATTTTGTTTTTAACAATTGAAAATACAACAATAACGCAGTGCAAATATCTACTTAGCCTTTTTTTTATGAATTCTATGAACTTCTGACACGATTAAACGTGAGTTTCTCAGCCGATCTCCAATAGGTTTCTTTCAACCGTAGACTTTACAACCCTGCATTCTTAGTAAATAGTTCTTTGTATATACAAAGTGCCAAACCCAAGTAGTTTACAAACCCGTTATTGAAAAGTAAAATGCTATGAAAACATTTAAATTTTCTATGTATTTTGACAGTTTGTACACTGTTTAAAGCAGGAAAAAATGTTTCCTTCCGATGATATATAATTTTTGCTTGCAGATTATGCAGACATAAAATTATATTCGAATATATGCATCAACGTATGTAAAAGGGGTTTTTTGACCTCTAACTCAGCTTTTGAAGGGTCTACTGGAAATCCTGAGTATACGCACGACTAGATTGACAATTTTATATATAATAATAATTATCTGATATGAAAGTTACTCAAAGTATTTGTCTAACCATGATTCCAATAATCAGTACGTTGAGGGATAAATTATGAAAACTAGCGACGGAACTTACAAAATGTAATATGGGCTCCATGACAGTTATGCAGGTCTAAGATATCGTGAATAATTTATATTCAAAATAAAAGAATAGTACTTTTGCTGCGCTTTTCGAATGAGTTGCCATTTAAAAGTTAAGGTCCATACTTAAATAAAAATCAGGCACTTTTTGAAATATACCGAATTGAACACAAGCTCAACGTTGTGGATTTGCCGCTGAATATGTGCTTTAAAAAAAGTTTTTAGGTAAAAATAAGTACGGGTGTCTAAGTTCGGTTGTAACCGAACATTATATACTCAGCGTGAGCTTCAATTGTACATTTCATTTCAAATAAATTACTTTTCTACATAACACGTGGCACCGCCCGTTCAACAAAAATGTCTCCCCATTTCCTCTTACAATAAAACTTGATAAGTGAAATGTCATTGATTCAAAACTATTTTTTATAAGTTATAGCTTATTTTCTAATCTATGACCCATTTATGTTTGTTTTATGTCTCAGTTGCCGTGGTCTTTAACCGATCTCGTCCATTTTTGTTAGAAATATTACCTGCTATAGGGAAAATTTCTGTACCCAATTTTATTACGATCCCTTAAGTTTTCTTCGAGTTATGGCTCCCGAAACATAGAAAATTGCTTATTCATAAAAGGGGCGGTGCCACGCCCATTTTTTAAAATTTGAAGTTTTTCCTATTTATTGTTACAAATCCACTTGGGAAATGAAATACCGTTGATATAAAGCTCTTTTTTGCAAATATATAGCTTATTTTATTCGTCCACAACCCTTTTAAAAATATTTTATATAAAAGTGGGCGTGGTCCTTAACCGATTTCGTTAATTTTTCTTGAAAGCATTCCGTATGGTAAGGGCAACCACTCTGCCGAATTTGCGGTACCAAAAGGGGGTGACATCAGAATTCGGTTTAGAAGTATGGTTCCTTCGGCAAAGTTTCTTATTTTAATCCCTAGAATACGATTTTCACAGAGCAATGAGCGATTTTTAAATCGACCCGCCCTACTGTACTACCAACCGTTATCTAATCAATCTGTGTGCAAAGCATGCTGAGTATAATAATAATTGTGTTAACCGCTGCGATAATTCCCGTCGCCATAACTCGCATGATATCCATCATATACAACCGATTATAAATCAGATTTGTGGGTTCGGCTGACATAAACACGGTGTTTGAAAACTGAATTTTAGACTACTTTAACCCAAATTTTTCTCTGCATCTTACTCGTTTCTTGCTTTATTACTTAGCTTTTTGGCCATATTATGTATGACGCCGTGGCACTTTGTGTCAAGGTCACTCACATTCACCACTACATAACTCTAAAAACTTCACAAAGGCACTGAGGATTACTGTGATTCACTGAACTGAATGAATACATTTATATTATACGAATTTTGGTGCACACGAAAAAAAAATGACTCGTTGCGTTATACATAATTTGCCACTTAGTCTGTAATAGCATTTGTCTGACTTGATTCTGAATTTGTATGGAAAACAAGTTGATCTTTAATGTACGAAGAATTCGTACCAGATAGTTAGTACGGGTGCATATTATGCACTAACAGAGAAATTTCCAGTAGTATGTACCAACTTCCTTAAGGAAGAGAAATGAAGAGAGCTGAGTGCCCATCCATTCTAGCCCAGTTATATTTGTATACAACCATAATTGAATATTGCGTCACGACATCTTTTTAATGATTGAAGAATATAACGAAAAACAATTTTTTTCATTGAGGATATGCAGAGTTATTTCCTTCTCCCCACAAAACTTTTCCATTGCAGCTAAATTTAATAAACACCAGAAATTTTATAACGGCGTCAACGGACGAATGAATAAAAACCTTAGCTTGTTTGTTTCAAAACAAATACCAGCTGGATGGCCTAGTGGTTAAAGGCTACTGCAGTTTCACCATGTGATTCACGGTTCGAATCCCGGTGAAACCTTTGATAACATTACAAAATTGCCTGATGATGATTACGTTGGCGGTTTTCGAAATGGGTCCATCGCAATATGCCAGTAAATGTTTCTTTCTTTTCAGTTTCTCTTAGAAAACATAATAATTGAAATTTAATTATTATAAGCCGGTGTTAAGCTCATGAATTCTTAAATATAAGTATAAACTGAACACACCATTAAACAAACATACATCAACGGCAGGTGTTTGTATATGGAACCAATCTGAAAAGAGCTACCACAAAACCTGCGTACACTCGAGGTTGGAGATATACATAATACAGGCCCAAGCGTAGTCATTATTCTTGAACTTCTAGTATAGTTTATGGACGTTTTACGTCAAATATTGATATAGGAAAGTCAACGTTAATAAGTTGCAATATAGCTTTAACGATATTGGAACACTGACTAACCAACTCGACAAAAGGTTGCATTTAAGAAACTTGCAAAACTGCAACGCTCACAAAATTGTTGTTTTTTATTCAAAAAATTATTATCAATATTCTTGTCACATGAATAAATTTTCTTTGCAAATATACATGGGTTTGAGTATAGAAAACGTAGGTAAAAGCCGTAGAATGTTTTTCACAAATGTATTTTGTTCTGGCGTGTAGAAAACTTTTGAGAGTAAAATGAAAAACTTTCTATGTTTGTTATGGATTCTAGATAGAGAAACCCCTAATATCTATAAGTTGTTTAAAAATAACAAAAATAGCAAATAAACATTGTGATACCTAAAATTCATTTAAATTGATTGTGCACCAAATTATCTTTATCACAAAAACTTGAAACCTCGAAGATATACATACCGACGGGTATAAAGTTCAACATCTAACAACTTTTTTACACAATTATAATGTTATCCCAATTAGCGAAACAATGTTTCGTGGTAGAGGCTGTAGTTTTAGACTGAATCAAACTGAAGACTTCTACAAATTGGTGTAACACGTTGCAATGCCCAAAAATAGTCGAAGACTATTGTATACCACATTATTGTATTACACATTTAGATGTAAAGGAAGGTAAGAGCAAAATCCGTTGTTTTGAAGAGAATAATATGGCCGGGTTTCCCCAATTCAGTACCTACCCACCGGCATACTCGCTTAAATAATATCTCCATCATAGGCCAGTGCGGTAAAACCACTAAGACTTCCATTGGCACATATGGAAGAAGCTGTCAGTTGCACGCGTTTTCACAACATTGCGATTCTTCGCATTACTCGCTATTTAGGTCGAGGCCTTTTCTTTATAAGTCATCCTAGCCTTCTTTTAGTCTCTTATTTCTCATAATTCGTTATATTATATTTTCGCAATTTTGTTTATTTAAACTAATCCTTTTTAACCGCCCACATTAAATATTATTAATACAACTGTTACTTACTTGCACTACGTACAGACGATTCCCCGGCTCGATGCATCCTCTCTAGCCATTATCGCCGCTATCGAAAAATCTGTCGCTGAGCCGGCGGCATTTTTACTATTCGCTGTTGTTTGTGTTTGATTTGGATTGTTGGAATTTGAATTGGCTATGGCCGCAGCAGCGGCGGCAGCAGCTGCAGCTGCAGCAGCATTAGGCACCGACGGCGGTAAAACGCCATTGCACAGATAAGGATGTGAGCCAACAAGCATTTTGGCAGCCTGGGCGTATGTTGTTCGTTGAGGAAAATTAATTTTGCTTATTTAAGCGCTATAAGCGTTGGTGCGCCAGTTTACTAAGTGCTGTTAGTGTGGTTTCAGATAAAACACGCTTAAAAGCTACGAAGAGCACTTGTTATGAGACAAATCAGCACATTTTGTTTTTGAGGTTTTTATATCAGTTGAATTTTTTCACTTTTTTATTAAAAATTTTTTTGTTTATTTATTGCATTTATTTTTTAAATTTTAAATATTTATTACTTTCAGTTATAATGGCGTATAACTTTTGTTCTTAATTTTTTATGGTTTTTCCAGCATAATCTCTTATCGTCCCTGAGCTCACACGTCAAAAATGCGTACGACTGCTCTTGTGTTACTTTTCTTTACAACTACTTAACCGTTAAGTACACGATTTTCCTACAACCAAATGCATTAGAAGGAAAAACATTAATAGGAAAAATCGTTTTGTCAACGGCGACGGCGAATACACGACGTGTGAAGCGACGAAAACGGGTATGTGTATAATGAAAGGCAAACGACGACAAACTGACTGCTAGCTGAGGCAAGGAAAGGTGCATAACTTGCAAACAAGCAGTCAATAAACACTGTAGTGTTGTTGTTGTTATTACTAGCGAATGGTGGCATACGTTGTAGAAACCAGTATTTGGTAGGTTGAGTAGGCAGTCAACACGCACACACACACACATACATAAATAAGAAAAATAAAAACAATATGCGCAAAGGCTGGTTGGCACAAAGAAGAAAAGGCAAGAAAAAACGAGCAACAACAACTACTAGTACGTAGTAACGGAGCTATGCGCAATATATGAGAGTAGGAAAAAAAAGTAACAATGAAGTCAAAAAAATATGGCTGAGAACAGTTATATGATGGAAGAGGAACAATGTATGCATGCTTGTAAAGGAGGATGGGTTTTTGAGTACATATGAACTTGCAACAGCGAAGCAACAACTAATAACACAACCAAAGAGAGCAGCAGGTTCAAACAGTTAGCGTGTATAAGAGTAAAGAGTATGACTATATGCATTGCTAGACAACAACTACGACTATGCGAATGGCACAGCAGCAAGAAAGAACGAACATAGAGAAAAACTGGTGCATGTAATCCAATATGAATTTATATATCCAGTTGGAAGCGTTTTTTCTTATTACTGGAAGTCAGAGAATAAGCAACAAATACTTAAAAACAATCGAGAGAAAATATTTCGTAAGTATGTGCGCACAGTGTGCGCTAGGCGAGACGAAATGTCTACGCATTTAACTGCTAGCCAGAGCGAGAGCACATCATCACCATTGCTTTTGCTGCAAAAGATTTCTTTGTTTTTGTGTAATTTATTAGTTTGCTTGCCCACTTAGCCTCCTGCTACCATAGGCCAGTTCACATAAAGAGGAGAACAATTTTGCTCTTGAGCAATGTAGGCACGAATGTTGTTGGCGCACGTGTGTGGTGGGCCGTACTGCACGAGCTGACAACAACAAAACAATGCAAAATGTTAAAAATGAAGATATGAAATAAAAACATGATTATGCGTTGATTGCTGGCTCTCTGCAACTCAACCAAATGAGCGATGAATTGTTGTTACAGTGAACAGTGGTACAGCAGGGCAATTTCTTGTTCATATTATTCTATAGCTCACATTTAACCACATTTGAATATGAAATACTGTGAAAAATGCTGCCATTATAACTACAACCTGGGGATCCTCATTGTGGTAATTGAAACCACTTTTAATTTTATATATAAAGAAACTTTTATTCAATAAAGAATACGCCTAAATGTATGCGTCAATATCTTTTTAAATTTTTCACAATCATGAAAATTTTTGAAAATTGAAAAATCAATATTGAAAATTAAAATATTGATAAAACATTTTAAAATTACAAAGTTCAAAGTGACTAAAATACAAAGTTAAATAAAAATAATAAGAACCCTAAACTCATCAATCAAATATTTCGAAAAGAAATTAATCGAGGTCAAATTTCACAAGTTTTCAGAAATTTACGAAAAATTTGGCCTTCTTAGCCTTACCGTGTTTTCTCTCATTAGAAAAGCTTATGTGGGCTAATCCATTTTCAACAAGTCTAAAACATTTTTTTTCATGAGGTCAACCAAACTTCGTATAATTTTAGATTGATGATAAATGAGTCGAATTCGCTAAATATGAGTATATCACTACAATAATTTACAAACTTTAAAAAATTGTATATGTACTATTTTGGGCCTTTCGAGATATTACTATGTGATAGATAATTCTTAATAGTTAAATTTTAATTTTATTCAATAAGTGTAGCAGTAGAAACAGAGAGTTTCAGCTGAGTAATATCGGAATACTTGCCTCTCAATACGTTTATGTTTTCATGTTGTGACTTATTCGATCTTCAAATGCTTTAGTGCTTCCTCCAGTATGAGGTAGCTCTGTCTATCTATTCTTCTGCATATTTGATTTATTACCATTTAAGCAAGAATGTCGAGCAAAACGATACTAGTTTCAAAGGTATACCTGCTAGCAAGTCAGTGTTATCTTGCTCATCGGATGAATAAGAACTCAAATTTTTTTACTATACTCCTCACAATCTTACATGGTACTCCAAATTTCGCGTTATGAAAAAACAAAATCAAGTACAATTCTTCTGTAAATTGTGGGAAATTTTGAATTTCGGGGTAGTTCATATATCGAGCTAGTAACTTGCAAGTAATTTCTTTGATGTTATAGGTAAGTCTCATTTTTTCACGTGAGAAAATCCCAGACATGTGATGTCAAATATAGGAAAATTAACTTGAAATTTGAGAATTGAAAATACCCGCCTTGGTAATGATTGTAAACCAGGCTTTGAGATTCATATACTATATTATATATATATACTTTTTCAGATAGATATATATATATATATATGCTATATACAAAACTTTTAGAGCTAAACATTTATATAACCCTAGTTAAATTCTTTTTAAGCGGATACAGTGTTTTAAATATAGAAATTCTTTAAAAACTGTGTCATATTCAACTGTAGTACAGTTCCGAGTGGAATTAGAGCCTGTAAGAGTATAGCCAAATGAATCCTTACAACCCTGAACTCAACTGACGCTTGGGGGTTTCTTTAAAAGCCAGCTAACAGTTATTATTTCAGAATGAACACATAAAAGAAAGAATACAAACAAACGTTTGTTTAATTTCTAAAAGAATTACGCAAATTGGTTTATGTCTTATAACCCCTTTAATTTAGGTGTACGAGATTGGCATCCAACAAACTTTAAAATTTGGGACAGTTACTAAAATATTGCAAATTTAAAACTCTTCATAAAAAAAAATCTGGAAAAATGAAAACAGTATCATTCATGCCAGTTCTTATAAAAAACAAAACGATCAGAAAATAGTTTCTTGATGTGAAAACCTCTCACTCGCTTATGTATTTAAAAATGTAAATAGCAAAAACATAAGAAACTTCACAAAATCAGCATACAACGCCATCTATCGAAGAATCAGAAATTATGGGTTTTCTTTACTAGAACATTTTATAAATTATGAGGAAAAAGCTTAACATTTGCGCAATTGTCAAAAAAAAAGCTTTAACAAAAAATGAAATTTCAAAACATTAGGTTATTCCATGCATATTTGCATACACGATCAGTCGCAGGAATTTTTTACACTCAGTTCATGACAAAAATAAAAAACTATGACAGCTTAAAAAGTTAAACATTTTTAGTCATACAAATTTTGTTGTAAATTTCATCTTAGAAAGCTTAAAGCGAGTGACTTCGTACATCAAATTTTTTTAAATATGCGATAGTAATACCTTGATCTCGACAAATTAAAGCCAGATGCCGTGATGTGATGGTAGTTTGCTCAGCCTACCACACCGAATGATCTTGGTTTCAACTCCCGCCCATGTAACATTAACAACAACGATAACTTCCGTAGAGGTTTGAGCCGAGCTTCTCTTTCAATTTCTAAAGAGGAGAAAATAGCAGGGGCTGAAACTGTTATTCCTTTTATAATATAAATCCTTGCAAAACTATTAATTTTGGACTTTAAATATATTTCGATGATATAAAAATTATTTTCGGATTTTTATTTTTTGAGTCCGATAGAATTAGTTAAACTCGGACTTTTAAAATAAAAGTCCCGAAATAAAAGTTAAATCAAGACTTTTATAGCCGAAATAAAAGTCCCGCTTGATAACAAAGAAACGGCTTATCCGAAATAAACATTTTTTAATTTGGATAAGCCGTTTCTTTGTTATCAAGCGGGACTTTTATTTCGGCCTTAAAAAATAAAAGTTTTGATTTAACTTTTATTTCCGGACTTTATTTTTAAAAGTCCGAGTGTAACTAGTTCCATCGGACTCAAAAAATAAAAATACAGATTTTACTTTTATATGTGGACTTTTATGAAAAAAGTTCGAAAAATAAAAAGGATGCATGATTCAACATGATATTGCTATAGGGATACCTAGAAACTCAAACATTTTCACCTAGGACAATATTTGACCAGGATTTTTTCGACTCCGATTATTATTTTCCGTCCCTGGAAAATAGTCTTGCACACATTCGCCGTCGCTTCACTAGATCGACTGATTCCGTGATTGAAAATGCATTTTCAAATACCTCTAGGGCACACATACGCCCTGTGGTAGTCAAAGAGTATGAAATATACTTTTCCTAAACTTTTGTAGTAAACTGCAATGTGACCATAATTTGAAAATAGGGGCAACTCATGCACAAAAACGTTTTTTACAAGAACAAATTAAAGCAAACAATTATCAGCAGTTGATTCCAGTTGTGAACCACTATGCGGGTATCGGTCAGTAATGGCGCGCAATTACAGCTAACATAAGAAGGTGGTAGGTGGTTGGGTGGCCGCTGTTGGGGAAATAAGTTTGTGGTGTTTACTGCTAGTCTGTTTGTCATAATTCATTCACAATTAAAAATGTCGGCGCTTTGCTATGAGTGTATTGGTTGGCCTCTCATTCGTTCACAGAGTATAGCTAGCGGTTAGGCGGGATAGTATGATGTGAGTGAATGGGAGTAGGCAGTGCTTCTTTATATTTCACAGCTGTGCTAAACATGTTTGTACATATTATTATGTGGCTTCGCTTCTTTTGCTTGCTGCTAACAAAGTCGTTGCGCGTATTTATGAAGTGTAAACGTTTTGTTTGTGGTTTTTTAACATTGTTGTTTTTCTTCTTTGACGCCTCACTCTGCGAGCTTTACGAAATTATATGCGCCACTCAATTTTTAACATACGAATGAAGGTGCGTTTATATCTACATATCTACATACTTATGTATCAAGTATTTCACTCATTCATCGTATTTTGGCTGTTTGAGTTTTTAATGTTTCGTTGTTTCCAACACGTTTCTACAAGTAACTACATGTATGTACAATTATATATTAGCCGCTGTCACTGGTGGTTATCAAAAACATATGTTGAGTTTTATTTGCTCATATATGTATGTATGTATGTACATATAAAGTTGAGTACTTCACTCTACAACAACGGCAGCGCCATTACTGTCCTTTCGTTGTGTGATATAAATTTTTGTTGTTGTCATTTAATATTGCTGCCTTTGGCAGCCAGCTTCGATGTCGCTAAGTTGTTACAAATTTGGTTTGGTTACGTGAGTGCGTAACAAATTGTGTTTGCATTGCTATTGTTGCTTTTTGTATTAAGCGTTGACTTTTGCGCTGAATTGTTGAAATCTTGCTGTTGGCTCCTTTTAGTGTTGCTGTATATTTGCTTCCTTTTATCTATTAACCAACAAGTATTTATAGGTACGTATGCATACTAAAGTAGTCCGCAATTGATATGCCCATAAGCATTTAGTAAAAAGACAATTTAATGAAAATGACTACAAAAGAGGATGCTGGGTTGTAATAAATCGCTCAAATAAAAATTTGGAGCTCTTTTATTTACTATATTACTTACTATTTTACTTACTATAATTCTTAATTTTATTACTCCCTTTTTGAATAATCCACGATAGCGAGTGGACTACGACATCAAGCCCTTGGTAACCTTTATCAGGTCCTCGAAATGGTGCGAAGAGGTGAGGTAATGGTGTTTTATTACGTGCCACATGACATTGGCCTACGTGTGCCTCTGCAGTAGCCACTTAAACCAACACTTTTCAAGTTTGAGCTCATAAGTTACAATTCATTTTCGGAAAATTATAATCAAGTTCTCAAGTTAGAATTTCTACTATAAATTCAGCAAGTTTTAATTAAAGTTCAGATTATTTAAATTCAAGTTCATAATTTCAAATATAAGTCCAGAAATTCCAATTTAAATTCAGAAAAAATACAATTCAAATTCAGAAGGTTACAGGTTAACAAAACATTTAGAATTTCCAATTTAAGTTAAAAAAAGCGCAAACTAAATTCAGAAAGTAACCATTCAAGTCATAATTTTCAGTTCAATTTCGAAAGAAAAAAATTCAAGTTCAGAATTTCAATTTAATTCAAAAAATTAAAACTCTGTTCTGAATTTTAAAATTAAAATCAACAGATTTTAGTTTAAGTTCAGAAAATTTAAATTCAAGTTCAGAATTTTAAGTTCAGAAGCAGCAATTCAAATTCAGAAAATTAAAATTTAATTTCAAAAGTATATAACTCAAATTCAGAAAATTAAAATTCAAATTCAAAATTTCAATTTAAGTTCTGAAAATTACAAATCAAGCTCAGAATTCATTAATTCAAAACTTTCCAATTTATTTATTTTTATTTACTTTATTCTATTTATTTATTTCAACAGAATTTAATTTAAGTTCAGAAAATTAAAATTCAAGTTCAGAATTTCCAATTTAAGTTCAGAAACTGCAATTAAAATTCAGAAAATTGCATTTAATTTCAAAAGTTTATACATACCTAATTCAAATCAGAAAAGTACAATTCAAATTCAAAAATTCCAACTTAATTTCAAAAAATTACAAATCAAGCTCAGAATTCATCGATTCAAAACTTCCAATTTAAGTTCAGAATTTTACAACTCAAGCTCAAAATTTCCAATTTAAAATCAGCAAGTTGTAATGTAAGTTCAGAAAATTAAAATTCAAGTTCAGAAAATTACAATTCAAATTCAAAAATTCCAACTTAATTTCAAAAAATTACAAATCAAGCTCAGAATTCATTAATTCAAAACTTCCAATTTATTTATTTATTTATTTACTTTATTCTATTTATTTATTTCAACAGAATTTAATTTAGTTCAGAAAATTAAAATTCAAGTTCAGATTTCCAATTTAAGTTCAGAAACTGCAATTAAATTCAGAAAATTGCTATTTAATTTCAAAAGTTTATACATACCTAATTCAAATTCAGAAATTACAATTCAAATTCAAAAATCCAACTTAAGTTCAAAAAATTACAATCAAGCTCAGAATTCATCAATTCAAAACTTCCAATTTAAGTTTCAGAATTTTACAACTCAAGTTCAGGAATTTCCAATTTAAGTCAGAATGACCATTTAATTTCAGAAAATTAAACTTAGTTTTGTAAATTACAATTCAAGTTCCAGTTTCCAAATTGAGTTCAGACAATTGCGCAGAGTATTCGGAAGTTACAACGCAAGTTCAAAAAATTTATAGCTCAAGTTGAGAATTTCCAATTTAAATTCAGCAATATGTAAACCAAGTTCAGAAAATTTCAAATCTAGTTCACAATTTCCAATTCAAATTAAGAAAGTTTTAATTCGAGTTTCAGAAAATTAAATTTCAAATTCCCAATTCAATTTTAAGTTCGGAAATTTCAACTTACATTCGGAATTTCCAATTCAAATTAAGAAAATTAGAATTCATGTTCAGAACATTACAATTAAAGTTCAGAAAACTATAATTCCAATCCAGACTTTCCTAATTAAATTCAAGTTAAATATCAAGTGCAATTTTAAACTCAGGAAAATAGAATTTAGGTTTAAACAATTACAAGTAAAGTTCTGAATTTTCATTTCATCTATAGATGGACTACAATTCAAGCTCAGAATTTTCATTACAAATTCAGAAAATTGCAATTTGAGTTCCGAAATTCCAATTTAAAATCGGAAAGTTGCCATACATGTTCAGAATTACCTGTTTAAATTCAAAAAATTACAATCGAGCTTCAGCAGATTACAAATTAAGTTCAGAAAACTACAACTCAAGTTCAGAACTGCAATGTAACGAGAAGCTGCTCATGAAAAATACATGGATATAGGTAAGTTCAAGCGGTGAACCCTTAGATGTAGTAACTCATGCATAAGACTCAAGTGAAAGGCGGCTAATCCGGTACATTAAACTTAAGAGCTTATCGATTTTGGAGATTTTGTTTAACATGAGCTGCCATTGCAATCAGACCTCCGTATTGGATTAGACAGTGGATTCTAAGTCAAAAACTCTACAACAAGTAACTCGGGCGTTTCTCATTCACACAGGTGAAAACGGGGTAAATGTCGAGTATGCGGAAAAGTCTTGAAGGACATTCAGCCTTCCGATAGCAAATCTCCTAGAGTTTAGAGGGTGATCGACCTCGCCATGGCTTAAAAAATTATATGTTTCCAACATAAAAATATTTAACAAGCTTACTTTGTACCAAAGTTGCGGAAGTATGCACTCTACGAGATTTCATTGTGATTATCACCTGGTGGCAGCAAAGATTTGTAGCGGCCTCCGTGCAGCGAGAAAGTTTGAGGTCGAAAAGCTGCCCCACGAAACAGAGGCTATAGTTTTTCTACACGCCTTTCACAACTTTTTCGACCTAGCGAGCCTTACTTAAGGTATGTCGTGCATGCGATATGCGACACAAACCATCTTATCAATTGTAATGTGGAACCAACGCCTCTAATACCAATCTCTATATGGTCCGCCGCTGTTGAAACTGCCAGCTTCCTTGGACTGCCGTTAGAGGACTTTGGTGACAACTTGTGAGTGTTTGTGCCCATTGAATGGGGCGAAGCATCGTTAACAAGAAAGACTGCGGCCCAAAGGCAAGTCTACTATCAAATACAATTTCACTATGTACTATACCCAAAATATATAATTGGCACGTTCACTTTGTTGATCTCAAAGCAGCCTTTGAATTTGAGTTTCCTGTTTTGTGTGCACTTAAGTTCCTGTAAAGCTTATACGGCTCCTCCAAATTGTATTGAACAACATCAGTAACTCCGCCAGAATCATTTAATGATTTCACTGAGTAATACGAGAACAAAAGTGGAAGATGGGATGAGCCTTAGAGTATTAGAGAGAGAGTTCATAGTCCTTTCCGTGAGCTCCACTGTGTTTGACAGGCGCAGGAAGGCATGCTTGCTCTTGGCAAGCCGGAATTTCATTTAAACTCGTTCAGGTGCAGTGTCACTTCGAATCGTTTACCACTTATTTCCCCGCGTAAAATCATTCTTCCACTATCTGGGTGGTCGCTATTGTTTTTGTTTTCATTTCCGCCATAGCTATGTCAGTCAACAGTAAATATTTATAAAAGACAAGTAAGGAAGGCTAAGTTCGGGTGTAACTGAACATTACATACTCAGTTGAGAGCTGTGGAGACAAAGTAAGGGAAAATCACCATGTAGGAAAATGAGCCTAGGGTAACCCTGGAATGTGTTTGTATGGCATGTGTATCAAATGGAAGGTATTAAAAGTATTTTAAGAGGAAGTGGGCCTAGTTCTATAGATGGACGCCATTTAGGGATATCGCCAAAAAGGTGGACCAGGGTGACTCCAGAATTATTTTGTACGATATGGGTATCAAATGAAAGTGTTAAGAGTATTTAAAAGGGAGTGGGACCTAGTTCTATAGGTGGACGCCTTTTCGGAATATCGTTATAAAAGTGGACCAGGGTTGACTCTAGAATTTGTTTGTACGATATGGGTATCAAATTAAAGGTATTAATGAGGCTTTTAAAAGGGAGTGGTGGTAGTTGTATATGTGAAGGCGTTTTCGAGATATCGACCAAAATGTGGACCAGGGTGACACAGAACATCATCTGTCGGGTACCGCTAATTTATTTATATATGTAATACCACGAAAAATATTGTTTCCAAGATTCCAAGGGCTTTTGATTTCGCCCTGCAAAACTTTTTCATTTTCTTCTACTTAATATGGTAGGTGTCACACCCATTTTACCAAGTTTTTTCTAAAGTTATATTTTGCGTCAATAAACCAATCCAATTACCATGTTTCATCCCTTTTTTCGATATTTGGTATAGAATTATAGCATTTTTTTTCATTTTTCGAAATTTTCGATATAGAAAAAGTATTCGTGGTCATTGTCGGATTTCGGCCATTTATTACACCAATACAAAGTGAGTTCAGATAAGTACGTGAACTGAGTTTAGTAAAGATATATCGATTTTTGCTCAAGTTATCGTGTTAACGGCCGAGCGGAAGGACAGACGGTCGACTGTGTATAAAAACTGGGCGTGGCTTCAACCGATTTCGCCCTTTTTCACAGAACAATTATCGTCCTAGAATCTAAGCCCCTACCAAATTTCACAAGGATTGGTAAATTTTTGTTCGACTTATGGCATTAAAAGTATTCAAGACAAATTAAATGAAAAAGGGCGGAGCCATGCCCATTTTGAAATTTTCTTTTATTTTTGTATTTTCTTGCAGCATATCATTACTGGAGTCGAATGTTGACATAATTTACTTATATACTGTAAAGCTATTCAATTTTTTGTTAAAATTTGACTTAAAAATTTTTTTTAAGTGGGCGTGGTCGTTCTCCGATTTTGCTAATTTTTATTAAGCAGCATAGTAATAAGAGTGACGGTCCTGCCAAATTTCATCATGATATCTTCAATGACTGCCAAATTACAGCTTGCAAAACTTTTGAATTACCTTCTTTTAAAAGTGGGCGGTGCCACGCCCATTGTCCAAAATTTTACTAGTTTTCTATTCTGCGTCATATGTTCAACTCACCTACCAAGTTTCATCGCTTAATCCGTATTTGGTAATGATTTATTGCACTTTTTCAATTTTTCGAAATTTTCGATATCGAAAAAACTGGGCGTGGTTATTGTCCGATATCGTTCATTTTTAAATAGCGATCTGAGATGAGCGCCCAGGAACCTACGTACCAAATTTCATCAAGATACCTCAAAATTTACTCAAGTTATCGTGTTAACGGGCAGACTGACGGACGGACGGACATGGCTCAATCGAATTTTTTTTCGATACTGATGATTTTGATATATGGAAGTCTATATCTATCTCGATCCCTTTATACCTGTACAACCAACCGTTATCCAATCAAAGTTAATATACTCTGTGAGCTCTGCTCAACTGAGTATAAAAAAACGCTTAGTACTATTTAAATGGGCACCCATTTTTTAAAAATACTCCAAACACTAATACTCCGCTTATTTTCAAAACAAAGCAAAACAAAAACCTCAAGGAAATGGAAAAATACTTTATGTGAGAGCGCATTAAATTCATTAATTACCATTGGTTTCTAACACTTTGGTTTAAGCCGGCAACACTTAACAAAATACAAAATATCGAGTGATCTTCGCCAACTGTCAACTGTCACCGGAACACGAGTTACGAACTGTCAAAAAGTAGTCGTTTATACAAGTGGATTTCGGCACTTTCTCTTTCTAAAATACAAACTCCAATTAACAATTATGCTCTAATGTTTATCTAACTAGCAGGATAACAAAACATGTTTCAAAAGGGATCAAATATGAGTGCCGTTGATTTAGTGGTTGGAGGATATGTCACTTGAGCGAGAGCACAGCCACTTGAGCGAGAGAGTACTTTGTCTAGAAACAAATAACAAGTGCAATAAATTAAAATATCGCAATGAGGCATGAAGGGACACTTGAGTTTTGAATGTGTTTTTTTTACTCTTATTGTTGTTGTACGTGATATTTTTTTGTTTGTAAGGAAAGTAAGTTTAAATTTTTTAAATTGAAATTAAAGATTTCCCAGCTTCACTAAACGCATTTGGTGACAAACCGCGCCACTACTTTGGCTGCCTCTCTGACTGATTTGACGGCAGTCATATAAAATCACCGAATGAGCGCGAACACACACGTTGAAGTGTCAAAGTGACATTTGTACATACAACAGGGGTTTTACATATTTGACATAAGCCAACATGTTAGGGAAGTGCGTGCAGCGTTACAAGCATTTGGGCATGTGTAGAAAGTAGCGGCAATGAAGAAAGTCGACTGTTTATATGAGTACATCTGTACAAACTTATACTCATATGCGTGTGTAGCATACGAGAGTATCTGTTCACATGTGTAGTGGCAGCCCAAGCGGATTTGAGGCAATCAATTGAAGAAAAAGTGTCAAATTACAAAAATCACACGCACTTAAGGGAGCTGCACAATACACACACACATGCACACAAATATAATCACAAGAAGGGGAACACAAAAGATTTGAAAAAAAAATAAATAACAACAACACAACTGATATGTTAAAATGTATACCGTTCTTTGCTAATTCATTGATCCGGTGGGTCGGAAGTGGCGGAAAACTGACAGCCTGACGAGTTTGCAGGTTAAGGTGACAGCTCGTAATCCCTACTAATTGGCACACTCGTGGGGGGAGTTACTGATCCTCTATGGTTTACAATAAGAACGTTTTTCCTTGGCTGTCAACTAATGAATTTGAAGAACTGTCTGAAGGTTAACGTATTTTTAATTTTAATGCATAAAAGCATAGGCTAATTGATATGACGAAGGTTTTTGGCTCTTAACGGCTATTGAAGAGTGAGAAAAATAAAATTTATTTTGAAATTTTGATGACTTTACAAGAATGGTAAAAACTTTGAAGGAAACTTCTAAATTAAACTATTTTTTAGTAAGTTGGCCTTTTTTGATAAGGGTATATATGTATGTATGTATGGCGCCAAGCTCTCTGCGGCTGTTTAATTCACAAGCTCGTAGCTACTTAAGGGTTGTTCTTGTTGTGTTAAGAGTGCTTCGCCTAATTTAATGGGCGCGTCCACTCAAAAATTGTCACCAAAGTCCACTAACGGGAGTCAAAGGTAGCTAGCAGTTTCAACACAGGGGTGGACCATAGAAAAGTTGCTGGTCCACATTACAACTAAAAAGATTGTTGGTGTCATGTGGGGACTCAACACATGCAGGTTATACATTGCATATATATTAGGGCGGGTCGATTTAAAAATCGCTCATTGCTCTGTGAAAATCGTATTCTAGGGATCAAACTTTGCCGAAGGAACCATACCTCTAAACCGAATTCTGATGTCCCCCCCTTTGGTGTCGAACTTTTGGGTACGGGCAATTTCAATTCTACCTGCTGTGTCTTGTGGTGGCTTAAAAAAACAACACAAGCAATTTTACGATCTGCAATTGCGTCACAGTGATGCCTTGGTTTTAAAAGGGGGTTGTAAACAAACGCTAATTTCTAATAATTTTTTTTATTTCTTTTCTATTACTAAGTTAAATTCATTTTTCATTTACATATGTTTCTGACTAAATAAATTTTCTAAAGAGAAAAATAAACTCCAAAAGAAAAAAACATAGGCATTTCAAAGTGGGATTTTTCAAAATTGCCCATACGACCCAAAGACATCAGAATTCGTTTTAGAGGTATGGTTCCTTCGGCAAAGTTTCTTATTTTGATCCCTAGAATATGATTTTCACAGAGCAATGGGCGATTTTTTTCCTCCCACAAATCGACCCGGCCTAATATATATGGACTAGATCAAGCAGTTGTTTGCGAGGTGTCCAGGTTTGTGAAAATTTTGCAAAAACTGTTTGTTCAGCATTTCGTTATGCTCTTTCATGTTGAGTTTTTTACCTCAATATGTACATGATGTTCAGGGATCATAAGAAGGCATCCCGTAGCCGTTCTGAGTGCAGCAATTAGGCAGGCCTGCAGCAACGTTCTTTAACTTTCTACAAGTGGTACCGGCAAGCGACTTTACGATTTATTGCGGTTTTGCACTTTGGATGCAATTTCGGTGGCATGCGTCCTGATTCAAGATTCTTGAAGATAAGGTATAATCGAACCTCACCCCTAATATTTGCGTTATCTATTCCTTCCACGTCGTAAACAGATTGGCCATGAATTTGATCGGTGTTGCAAACCAGTCGCGCGAGGTGAAGAAACGATTGGGGAGCCATGTCCGGTTGCCATTATCATGCAGTCGTCGGCGTAGGGTAACTGTGGAGCCAAACGTCTAAAAACTGGGTGAGGTTTGTGTGAAACTTTTTTGGTGGTGAAACATTTTCAAGAAGGTAGTCGTAAGCTTTTCATTGACCAAACGCTTGGAAAACTGCAATGCAGTGGCGGACCCATATGGATCGGGAAGAGTTTCCCACCAGAACTATCAAAAACGCTGAAAAAGTGTGCAATTTATATCAAATTTCGTCAATTAACATTTTGTTACTTTTATTTTCGATATTTTGAGAAAAAGGGACCACGAATTTTGAAATTGAAACTGTTTAAACAAGTCTCAAAATTGTTCTCGAAAAAAATTCGGAAACTAGAGGAAATTTACTAAAATCTCCAACATTTCATTTGGATTTCTCAAAATTGTTTGCATTACGCACTTCATCACCAAAGGCGATGGAGGTTTTGTCGTTGTGCTTTATTTGAGAGCCACTTTATGGCTGACCACACCTATCCAACACATTCCTCACATTTTACCGCTTGTGCTTATTCACAAGCTGTCTGATGCGCAGGTTTATGTCCTTCATTTGCGCGTCGCCAAAGTCTTGCTCTCTTAGAAGATCACGCTCTCTCGCCAAGGTGGTGGTCTTAAGAAAATTTGGCCGAATTTCCGGAATTTTCGAGCGAGAATAAGCGAGGACGACGCAGACTCAATGACCTTACGAAAAGCACTTGACGGATATTAGTCGGGATTGAGCTGACAGCAAACATATTATCTGTGTATACTTTGAAGCCGGCTCACTTTTCTTTTTGATTTTGATGAAAACGCGGCGTTCAGACGTGATGAACTCGGCTGATAGCTCCAGCGAGAAGAGTATGGTCGGTGTTTTTCAGAGGAGAAAACATCGAAAGTCAGTGTGGGACATAACCAGAGCTAAAACTTTTACAGTCTAAGTACCATTTCCTCTCGGTACTACGGTCAAGCATTTCGTGGGTTGAGGGCTAGGCTTTACGTCAATTGGCATGACTTTACGACGTCGGATTAGCTGGAGCTGAACCCGTATAGGTTTTCGCCGGTTTAATCTCGCCCTTGCTAGCAACGTTCGTATCGTAAGAGGTAAAGGACAATGAAACGCATGCTAAAAGTTGGCGTGTGTCGGAATGATTCAGATTCAGTTCGGGCAGTTAATGAGGCTGTTTCTCCAATCCGCGCCTTTGCTGTTCTCTACTATTTGAAGTGCGATTATTTTTTTTAATATATACATAAATGTTTTATTTATATTTAATAATATTCAATTTTTGTATTCCTTCAATACTTTGTTAGTATGTTATCACATAGTTGTCGCTTGTTGCCCCGGTTTAAGAAGCCATGTCTCCAAATCGTGCTCAGACAATCACTACATTTATTCTTTGCTCCTTCCACGGTTGGAAAGGCCGTAATTCCAAACCACGTTCTGTATCTTGTATCTTTTTATGTTGCCTGGTCACCGCTGCCGCGGCGCAGCTATTCCGGGTTTCTTAGCCACTTTATGATATCTGCGTTGACGTCGCATGCCCGCGTCAATTTTTCGTTACTTTCAAGCATATGCTCCACAAAAGTATCAGGAGTGTAATCTTCCCCAAATAAGCTACGCAGTCTCCATCTTTAGTTGTGGCATTTGGGCATTCAAAAAATAAATTGTAAACATCTTCTGCTGCTTCACCTTCACAATGGTCGCTATGTTATTCTCCTCGTGACTGAAACGGTGGAGATATTCCTTGAAGCATCCGGTTAGGAACAGGGTACTGAGACATTCACTTCGCCTAGCTTTCGTGACAGCCAGTGTTTCAAGCTGGTTTCGCTATCTATGTAATTTCTCGTGCTTGTTATTGTTGTTGTGGCAATAATGACACTCCCCGCAGGTTTTGGGGAGTGTTATCAATGCTGATGGTCCTCTTCCGCGCGACTATCTCGGGAACGATTTAATATGGCATTGAACCTTTTAGGACATAACGCCCCTCCCAATCCTTTAGATCCGTGCGAACTTGGGGTTGTATGATATCTGCGTATATGTAATAGTATTCGCCTCGCCTAGGTGAAGTTGACAATTGGGTTGCGGAAGCTATGAATTGCGCTTATAACCCCTTGAATTCCTATTTCTCGTGCTTCGAAGCGTGTAATTTCCTCTTAAGAAATTATCGGTGAATCCTTCCTGAGATACCGGCTTAAAAGCACTACACACTCGGCGCACACAGGCGGTAGTTTGACTTAAGGCCGTGAAAATATGACAGGTACTCTGTAGTCTTTTGCCAAACTGGAAGACCTTTGGCTTTTCACGACGCCGTTTTTGATGCCTTTTCGTTAGCATAATCGAGATGGGCTTTTGAATGATAGTCTTCTGTCTATCATGATACCAAATAATCTTTGTGAATTTGAGATATAATTCATTACTTCTTCCTAAAATTAGACATAATCAATAGCATTTGTGGACTAAGTACATACATTTGGTCATGTTGACCGCCATATCTTCATATAGAAATGGCGGCATTTGCGGTTAGCGTATTTCTCCTCTTCATATAACATAGTGCGTTGTGGTGAGTAGATATGGCATGGTACAACGCATGTACATATGTGTTTTAGACGAGGTAGGAGGGGCTTTGCACAAACGTTTATTAAACATGGAAAAATGTGTTTATGTGTGGAACTCCATTTGTATGCAAAATGTAAACATATGCAGGATATTGATAAGCACGCAAAGGCCAGTTTACACGTTAGTACATTTGGTCATGCTGCATGCCACACCATACAAACGCATACACAGGTGAGTTGAACGTATTGAGGCAAATAAATACGTTGGCGTATATGTACATATGCGTTAAATATAATCCAAAGCAACAAAATAATGTACATACATACTAACATATGTAAATACGCATACATTTATACATACATATATGCATTATAGATTACCACACATCGTGTGACAACTTCTCATTCAACGCTACAACAGAGCAAAACACGAACATAAATGCAGACGTTTGGCGGGGGTTTGGCATACTACAATTCATTTACTTTTTGGTTGCGTTTTTAGTTACATACTTATTTTTCAAGCTAGCACTCCTCATTCACTTGATTGCAGCGCATACATATATATGCATATGGAAAAGTATGCCCAGTCAACGTTAAAAGATTGTTCAGTGGCTTTAACTCATATCGCTTACAAGGCGCATATGTATGAAAATATGATTTCCTTATAAAGAAAACGTAAAAAGCTTAGTACTTTTTAGCAGATTTGTACATCAAACAATTGTTTGCCACCACACACACTTGCCACAACTTCTTCAAGTCACTGGAAACCCGAAACTTTCGCATTTAGATGAACGATTCGGTTATATGGCGCAGTCTTACTAAGATTGAAACATTTCCCAAGAAACACAGTAAAACTATTCCGCCCTGCATTAATAAACGGATAATTTTCAAGTTGATACTCAGCATCATACTTAAATAGAGGAGGACGGGGAAGGACAGTCTCGCCACCAGTTTGGTTTCCGGAAAAGGCGCTCTACGATTGATGCAATAGTAGAAATGACGGACGCAGTCAAAGCCGATACAAGGCCTATAGTCTTGCTGGTCACGTTGAACGTCAAAAACTAAAACTCGGCCAGGTGGACAACATGCTTCAGGCTCTAGAAAAAATTTCAAGGTACCGCAATATTTGCTATAACTTTAAGGGATTACATGAAGGAATGTAGGAAACCAATCACGGTCAAAGAAAGGTAAGAATAACAGCGGCACAGCGCAGGGTTCGGTAATAAGTCTCAATCTTTGAAATATTACTTACGATAGTTCGATTGGAAATGCCAGAACTCATCTTCGCACCTCGGCACTTTTGCAGAGGACGTGGCAGCTGTGATAAGAGCACCAAGTCGCGAGCTGGCACGTCTAAAATTATAACAGGTGATGCGTAGTGTGAAAATGGTGGATGGCTGGTCACAGTCTCCAGCTTGCAACAGCAAAAGCAAAAACGAAGATCGTCATTTTAACAAAGAGGTGGACTTCCACTAACAGGAATATGACACTTGAAACAACCAATAGAAAAACGCACTTCAACGAAATATCTAGGGGTGAATCTTTACTCTTTACAGTAAACTCACCTTCTCAGAGTACACGAGCAGCCTGCGAAAGAGCTGCGAACACAATAGCGAATGTGAATAGGTTAATGGCAAAACAGGCGGTCCCAAGTTGATTGCATCAGCCTCGGATTCTATACTCTTATGCGGTGCAGAAATCTGGAAGAAGCGCCGAATCGCCTTCACCTCGGTCCAATGCAGAGGGCCACTGGGAATAGATTCGGCTTACTGCACGGTCTCAGCTGAAGCTGTCCTGATGGTTGCGGGAATCAGACCGATATATTTTCTCGCCGAAGAAGGGAAACCAAGATACGACAGCGGATCGGAAGCTAGTAGAGCTGCTGGTGCCATTAGGGCGCGAGAACAATCGATTCGACGCTAGCAAGAACAGTAGATCAACAGCACCGTAGGAAAGTGTACTAGGGAATTAATTCCTGAACTGAATACATGATTGATGCGATCACACGGAGAGGTCGAATTTTCTCTGACTCAGTTTCTAGCCGAACACGGTGGAGACAACTGGCGACCAATCCCCAGACAGTGCTATCAATAACATGATACATAATAGACAGCTGAGATACGGGAAGCAGAAATGTGAGACACATATCTCTTAACAGATGAAAAGATGGATGCGTAACCCATTAGCGTGAGAGTAGCCATAGAGCTCACGTATAGCGCACCCGTACTCGATGTAATGCTAAACGCGGTCACAGGTACGGGAAATTGTGCGGGCCCGTGGAAGGTTAAGTTTTAGTAGGTAGCCTTACATAGAAGATGGGAGTCAACTTTCGGAGAGTTTCGCAATGATGTTTAAATAACCGGGTTATTGCATAAAACATTTCCTCCCTCCACAAACCTCGAAAAAAGGGCAGTCATAATCCTTAGGGACGCCTTAATGAGTACTTTAGGAGTATTTAAGTAGCATACGGGTACTCTACAACTCGTCCTTTTACGAAGAGAAAATTTATCTAATTTACATTGTTATATCCTAGGCCAGGATCACTCACTTCAGTTCGAATACTCAATAATTCCAAAAGATTACTAGCCAAAATGCGATAAATAACTTTTTTCAGACCAGAACGCATGAACTACAAACAACTATCTGTCTTAGCTTCAAATCTAGTTGCCGGATAAATGTGATTTTTGGCCTATATGTGCATTCTTTCATAACTGTTATAATATTATAAGTATCATTTGAAAATGTGTCTCCATTTAAGACCGTACAATTTTCCTCTCTTTTCAAGGAACTTGTTATGAGTCACTTTCTGCGTCTTGGTTTGGAACTCCTCAGTTATGTATTCTCCAATATTTTTTTTTAAATTTCCAATTCGCAAGTTGATATCCATCAGCATTCTCTGACTATTTTCTAAGCTTTGCAAAGTTATTGGGATCTTATAGTTTTCATATTTATGTCGTCATTTTCGAGTTTGGGAGTTCCTCAAACTTTTAGCCATTCACAGTTCTCAACTTGATATCCAACATCATTCCTGAAATATTCTCCAGCTTTTGAGTATTTTCAAGAATTTTATGACTGCGAGTTGATCTCCAAAATACTGAGAAATTCCAAATATTCCAAAAATATTTCTCCAACCATCGAGGGATTTAGAGCTTTAAAGTTGATATGCAACACCACTGTCCATTCATTATACAACTTTTGAGAAATTTAGAGAAATTTATAGTTTTTGAGTTGATCTCCAACAGCGTTCTCCAATTATTCCCGCACCTTTGAGAATTCTTTAGCCTCAAAGTCCCCAACTAGCTGATCTCAACTAGAGTAACAGCATGTTATCCATTTAAAAAAATGCCATTTTTTATTGAAAACGCCATGGTTCTCAAATTACGCTACTGTTGGGAAACAACGGTTGAGATTTGAGTTATGCTTGTTCTCAATTTTTTTTTCATAAACTTGTAGTTCAACTTGAAAACTATAAATTTCTTATAATTTCTCAAAGCTACGAGAATAATTAAAGAATCATAATACAATGAATTGATTTAAACGAATGATTTTGGATATCAAATTTGGAACTAGACATTTATTAGATGTTAGAGGAATATTTTTTCGATGTTTGTTGGGTGCGTGCCAATGTATGTGTAAATTTAATAGTTGCGACCACATTTAGGAACGTTAAAAAAACGTTAGTAATTATTCCAAATTACGGACATTTGCATGTTATACTGGAGGCGGCCTGTTTCAATACTATCTCTGTTTTGAGAGTCGTGATGTTGCCTCTACATCAAATGCGGACAAAATATTGCCTAGCCATTGTGATGGTGTGGGTAATTACTCGCAAATGGGCGTTGCATGTGGACGTGTTGGATGCGTTGGTTGGTGCTATGATTGCAGTTAAGCTTGCTGGTGTTGTTGTTTTTATTATTGAAGTCTGCGTTGTAGTTGCTGTTGTTGTTATTGTCGTGATTGTATAGCTGTTGGTACTTAAAAATAATTGTTAATGCGCCACAATAAACAAATAATAAAAATGCCAACATGTAAACGCCATTATGCATATGTACATACATATACATTTGCACTTATATACTTGCGCTTACAATGAACATGCATATCGTAAGAAAAAAGTTGCACTGCATTTATATGCAAATTAGGGAGGTCCTATAGGTAAATCAAATATGTAAACAAAATTTACACTCTATCGCTTAAAACGGTAATACCAAGCAGATATATCACATGCATACATATATATCTATATGATGGTGAAAGACTGGCAAATCCTTTATTTTCTTTATAAGGACCAACCTAATGTACATATCGCATACCTAGATGATTAGGCATACATCAGAAGGTTTGAAGTAATGCATATCATCCATAGTTGGTTTAGTAAAAGCTATTACTGACGCATTGGGGAATTCAAAGGGTTTTTTCAATTTCGTGACACATAGTTTGCGGAAGCGTGATATTCAGCTTTGCACTTTCACCGACTACATGTTTTTTATCCAGGTGTTTTGAAATATTTAAAAAATATTTGCATAAAATATATATATACATTAGGCCGGGTCGATTTGTGGGGAGGCAAAAAAATCGCCCATTGCTCTGTGAAAATCATATTCTGGGGATGCTTGGGTATATGACTCATTGGGTTTTCGATAGTTGTTGATGTAGTTGCTTCATCTTGCGGTGTAGAGGATGGTGGATTCATTGTAAACTTTTTGATTTGGAATGGTCACTTCACTTATTATTTTTTTGAAATATTTTTTTATCTGAAATTAGCACCTCACACTTTGAGTTCTTCACATCGACTTAATGCATTCTTTGTGATTATTTGTTGCGTTATATATGGTCTACGAGACGAGGTAATAAGAATGAAATGGTAATTTCAATTCTACCTGCTGTGTCTTGTGGTGGCTTAAAAAAAACAACACAAGCAGTTTTACTATCTGCAATTGTGTCACAGTGATGCCTTGCTTTTAAAAGGGTTGTAAAAACGCTAATTTCTAATAATTGTTTTTTAATTTCTTTTCTATTACTAAGTTAAATTCATTTTTAGCACGCTTTTATTAGCTTGGCCTGTATGTGACGGAATTTTTGAGCTTAATTTTCACCGTTTTCTAGAATTCTGATTAATTTAAAACTTTGCATACGTATCAAGGGCCGATGACAATGCATTAATGTGATGGTGTGGTGACATAAGGTCAACGGCCATAAGGTCAATTGGCCTTATCACCACTTTGAATGGCGATAAGTTTGATTGCAATTTTGCACACCTATCAAGGCTCGGTGACAATGCATTAATGTGATGGTGTGGTGATATAAGGTCAACGACCATAAGGTTAATTGGCCTTATTACCACATAGCCATTTAGCTGATTTTTTTCATGTAAAGTGCAAAACCGGCGATTTTTTGAAATGTTTGTATGGTGAACCCCCAGAGGGGTTCCAGGGGATGTGCCACTGGCATCGGTGGGTCGTGCCTCCAAAGTTAGTGGGGGTCGGTCATACATTTGGACTCGATTGGAGGACTCTAAATGGGTCAAAGTGGGATTTTTCAAAATTTACCCCTACCCAAAAGTTCGACCCAAATTGGGGGACATTAGAATTCGTTTTAGAGGTATGGTTCCTTCGGCAAAGTTTCTAATTTTGATACCTAGAATACGATTTTCACAGAGCAATGAGCGATTTTTAAATCGATCCGCCCTAACATACATACTTACATATGTACAGGCATGTATGTACACGCATACATAGCAAAGTTTGTAAAAGTTTATTATATTAGTTTTCAATGCGGTTTTGTGGTTGATATAATTTGTCAGATAAATTAGTGACAGCTGTCTATTAAAAAAAAATACAAATAAATCGATGATGATGGAATAAATGTTACCCCCACCCGATTATGACGAAGCAAAAAAGCGATAGACGGATTAAAAAGCAACAAGGCTGGTGGCGCTGATGGATTACTCGCGGAACTATTCAAATTTGGCAGCGAGAAGTTAGTAAGAAGCATGTGTCGGCTTCTTTGCAGAATATAGACGGCCGAGTGCACGCTTGACGAGTGGAATCTAAGTGTTTTTTCCCAGTCCTCAAGGAGAGTTATCCTGCAAACCGCGCCTACAATGACGGAATCCGCCTTCATATATCGTAGGTCCTCTCAAGCGTATTGTGCAAAGATTGAAGTCCACCGTGACTCGGCTGATTGGACCTTATCATTGAAGCTTCAGACTATACGCCAAATCTTGGAAAAAACCCGCTCTAAAAGAATTGACACATATCACCTCTTGGTCAATTTTATAACCGCCTTGGACCCTAGCGGTTTAGTGGCTTAGAATATACCCGCGGTAGGTATGCCTGTCGTAAGAGGCGGCTTAAATATCCAAATTATCCAAGGAGTTGTGTAGCACAATCCTTTCAAGGTATTAAAGGCGCAATTTTTTAGCTGGTCGAACCCAATTGTCAACCTCACCTACCCGTGGCGAATCCTGTTTTTTTTTATCAGCCGAGGCTCTGGCGACCCCTAGTTATATGGAGTAAGAGGGCGAGGGCGCGATGGCCTTGAAAGTGTTCATATTAAATCGTTCCCGAGATATTCGGTCTCGTACCTTAATAATGCTTGATACCGGAACGTGCCGGATCTATATCCGGAAAGGGACCATCACCATCGGTAACATATCTCAAAACCTTCGGGGAGCTTTTATGTCTACAACAACAAGAACAACAACAACTGCAGGAGTGGCCTATACATATGTCGCTATGCCTGAATTTAGTTCCTCCGCAAAATTTACACAGTTTTTTTGAGAAAATCGTGACATTTGTATTCAAACTTTTGAGAACATTATTTGAACTTCATAAGGTTAAATTTGGCATAAAAATAGGTATATTTTCGAAGACTGCTGTCCATACATTCTGGATCATATCGGAAATATACATACATAAGCACGAATATATACATATATATTAGGCCGGGTCGATTTGTGGGGAGGCAAAATAATCGCCTATTGCTCTGTGAAAATCATATTCTAGGGATCAAAATAAGAAACTTTACCGAAGGAACCATACCTCTAAAATGAATTCTGATGTCTTTGGGTTCGTAGCGGGCAAATTTTGAAAAATCCCACTTTGAAATGCCTATGTTTTTTTTTGGAGTTTATTTTTCTCTTTAGAAATTTATTTAGTCAGAACATATGTAAATGAAAAAATGAATTTAACTTAGTGATAGAAAAGAAATTAAAAAAAATTATTAGATATTAGCGTTTTTACAACCCCCTTTTAAAACCAAAGCATCACTGTGACACATTTGCAGATCGTAAAATTGCTTGTGTTGCTTTTTTTTAGCCACCACAAGACACAGCAGGTAGAATTGAAATTGCCCCTACCCAAAAGTTCGACCCAAAGGGGAGGGACATCAGAATTCGTTTTAGAGGTATGGTTCCTTCGGCAGAGTTTCTTATTTTGATCCCTAGAATACGATTTTCACAGAGCAATGAGCGATTTTTAAATCGACCCGCCCTAATATATATGCATGCTCTACACATACACATGCTCCAATATTCTACCTCAATTTAACTAAATCTACAAAAATCAAAATTGGAAAACCAATGTTCTTAATCTTTATTGTTCTGGTTGTTTGTTTTTTTTTGGTTAGTCATTTAGGTGACTTTTGGTGCAACCATCAAGCGTAGCGCCCTCCTGCTATCCCATTCAGCATGTGTCCATGCGTTGACACGGCTGCATCAATGTGTTTTTTCCATTGTTTAATTACGGCACGATACTGTGCCTCTGTGACGCCTCTGTGTCTTTGGCTTGTGCTGTAAGTTAATGTTGTCATTGTTGTTCTTTTTGCTGATGTTATGTTTGTCCAATGTCATTTGTTGCTTTCATCTGATTGTTTGACATTTTTTCCGCTGTTTGACCAGTTATGATTGTAGTTGTTGTTGTTGTTGTTGCAACATGACATTGTACAAATATTAATTTATTATTTGCTTTTTGCAAATATTTACAAAATATTGTATTTTCGTTTAGGATGCGTTTGTAAACGCCTTCTTTAGCTATTTATACACTCAGAGAAAAACGCCGTTCTAAAATCCAGCACCACCGGACTCAATTCAAGCTATTCATGTTCTTACTTTTTTGTTCTTGAAAAAAACGACGACCTGTTCTTAAAAACAACAACCTTGTTCTTAAACTGACACCATTTTCTTTTAAACAGAACGGCTGGTCTTAAAATATGAACAAATGTTCTATTAATGAGAACGATGTTCTTAAATTAAGCCCAAGAAGAAAAAAACGGTACAATTCGTGTGCACTACAATGTTAAATACAACATTTGGCACCATCTATCAAGCAGTTGTAATGGCCCAGCGGCTATGAAGTTCATCTTGCGATCGTGTGGCGCGAGTTCGCTCCCCGTCAAACTCTGAATTTTTTTAAAACAATTTTTTTATGTTATATTTTTTTTAACTCTTATTTTTTCGTTCAGTTCCATTACATATGCACAGGTAATTCTCAAACTTGTTATGAAATGTTTTAAGTATATATGCAGATTACGTCTTCAAATAAGAATAATTTCTCAATAAGAGAAATGTATGAGAAAATGCTTATTATGCATTTTTTCTTAAACTTTTGAATTTAAATAACAATTTTTTTGTTATAAATATTTTTTATTTATTACAAAAAAATTATTATTAATAAAAAATAATAAATATATTTAAAAAAATACTTTCCCCTCCCACCAAAGATCAAGCACGAACCGTTCTTAAATTGAGACCGAAAAATGTTAAATCGAACCCAAATCGTTCTCGAAGCGTGAGAACGAAAAATCCTAAATCAAGCCCAAGTAGTGCTTGAAATGAGCACAGCAGTTTCACACATCAATACCAAACTGGTCATAAAATACGAACGGTGTGCTTGGAAAAAACTGTTCTTAAAACAAGCCCATCGGTCACAAGTTAAGAAAAAACGTACTTAACAGACTTTTGTCAACGAATGTTCTTAATTTTGAACTTGCTTCGTTCGTTTTAGAACGATTTTTTCTCTGAGTGTACATATTTTTTGTGGTCGTACATTTGTTAGGATATTCTAATGTTTGCTTTTCTCTTGTGACAGCAGCTTAACACGCCACAGGGAATATGACAATTTTTTTCTCTTAAATTTTTAGAACATTTGGCCCATTTGTTGTGTTAATTGATTCTTGCCATAAATCCGGTTCTTTCAGGGGAATATTTTTGTAGAACGTATCCAAATCATATGCGTGTGTTTAGCATTTTTGTATCTGGAACTAGCTTTTACTTCAGGAAATTTTGAAAAAAACGTCTTATATCAGAATTGTTTTGAAGAATATCTTGTCTCTTGATTCAGCAATAAAATAAAATTCGAGCTTGTTTTGAAATGAATATGAGTTGGGTTGTTCTTCAAACAAGCAGACGAGATCGGTAATATTCGACATATTTTTGAGATGTGCTTTCTGTGATCCTTTTCTACCTATCCTGTTCCTTCTCAGTCTTTCTCTCCCTCTTCCCTTTTTCTTTCCTCTCCCTCTTCCTGTTCGACCCACATCCTTTTTCCACCAATTTTAACAAATATCTAATATTTTATTTTGGCCAATTTTTTGTTACAATGTAAATATTGTGAGCTTTTTCGCCGATAAAAATAAAGACAAAACACAAGGTTTCTCTTTTCCTCCTACGCGTTTCGATGAAATTTTTTTCATCTTCATCAGGGAGACTGTATATTTATAATAAAATATGATATAAAACAAAATTGTGTTAATGTGATGAAGATGAAAAAATTTTCATCGAAACGGGTAGGAGGAAAAGAGAAACCTTGTGTTTTGTCTTTATTTTATCGGCCGAAAAGCTCCAAATAATTACAATTAACAAATATCTGCCAAAAGTTTAACTTTTAAACAATTATGTTATTTTATCGGCCTATTTATTTGTAAGATTGAGCAGAAGAGGTGGCTGGTGTAAAATATATATTGGCTTATCAGAACTTTATGGCTCCGGCCAACACTGGAAACGTTAAGACAGCCATGAAATACACTCAACCGTATAATCAAAACCCACAGACATTGTTCTGACTTTCTTTATCTATCCAACAGCCCTCTCCCCCACCTAACTCTCTTCCACTCTTAAGGCTTGGTTTCCTCGAAAGCGGTGCCGCTGTATAGCAGTCGCTACATAGCGGTAGAGTACGTTGTCAAAAATGTTGCAATGTAAAAGTAATTATGTGGAGAACTAAGAAGACGCCAAAGTTCACCGTAACGTTATATAGCGACAGGGCATAAAATATTATGGTCGTTCATGACGGTAGAAACTCGTTGGTCACCGTTTTTTCCACCGCTATTGTCAAGCGGTGAACATTTTGTTAAATAACTGAAATTATTATTAAATAAACAACACTTTTGAATTAACATAAAAAATACACGCAAAAATGCAAAATTAAATTTTGCGAATCGCCTGCCGTAACTGTTCGTAGTTTCCAACAAAGTGGTGCCGCTGAGAACGGTGAGTATACCGCCGCTCTTTTGTCGGTCGTAACATAGCGGCATCGCTTTCGGACGAAACCAAGCCTGTACTTCCTCCCCCTCTGCGTTTTCTGGTTTACCTTAATAGGCTCATTCAATTTCTCCATCCTATCTGCTTCCGTTAATCTTGCCGCTTTACCTCTTACTCTCCCGCTCTTTGTCTTATTCGGCTTTCACTATGCTCGCATTCTTATCCTACAATGTTAAATACAACATTTGACACAAGTTATTAAGCAGTTGTAGTGGCCCAACGGCTATGATGTTGCGATTGCGATCGTGTGGCGCGAGTTCGATCACCCTCAAACTATAAACTTTTTTAAAGCAATTTTTTAACTTTTATTTTTCGTTCAATTATTTTTCCATTCACTTATGCACAGATAATTCTCAAACTTGTTATGAAATGTTTTAAGTATATATGCAGTATTACGTATTCAAAATAAGAATAATTCTCAATAAGAGAAATGTATGAGAAAGTGCTATTATGCATTTTTTCTTAAACTTTTGAATTTTAATAAAAAATGTTTTTGTTATAAAAATTTTTTATTTATGACAAAAAATTATATTAATAAAAATAAATAAATATATTTAAAAAAATACTTTCCCCTCCACCAAAGATCAAGCACGATCCGTTCTGGATTGAGACCAAAAAATTTTAAATAAGCCCAAATCGTTCTCCGAAGCGTGAGAACGAAAAATCTTAAATCAAACCCAAGTAGTGCTTAAAGTGAGCACACATCAATACCAAACTTCTCATAAAATACGGACGGCGGCTTGGAAAAACTGTTCTTAAAACAAGCCATTCATGATACAAAAAAGAAGGTAGTTCCACTCAAAATTTTTGACGTATTTGGGGATTTTTGAAGTTTCACACATGTTTGTTGTTTTGCCAGAAGCGTTGCCATGGCGCTACTGTTTAAGGCGAAATATGTGGTTTTTCGAGATGCAAATTTCCTTTATGATGAAAACGTAATGGTCATCTGAGACAATAATAATATGCTTTAGCACGATTTATGTGCATATATATCAATTGAGGAATACAGTAAAACATGCCATTTTATAGAAAAATAGTGGATATGACTTATATATTGGTTAATGACTCATATCTTTACGGGCCAGCTGACCGCTAGACAGAAAAAAATACACGAAAAATCTTGTTGTTCTAGCATGGCCCTACAGTGGATATTCTCAAGCCATGTTAAGAAAAAAGTGTACTCCAAAGTCTTCACATCTATGTCAATCCCAAAGGCACATAATGTGTATAGGCGGGCTGGCCAGGGTAACCCCTGGTACAACGGGCAAAACTAGTGGCTAACCTGCAGAGCTATAGGGTAATGTACTCTCTAAAATGGTTAGACAATTCCCTCCTAAATCGCAACGCTTGAATTATACAATAAATAAAAAATAAAAAATGTGGATCTGTAGCCATTTATCAAAAAGTTGCGTTGTCGGTTTATAAGGACTCTTTTGAGCAAGCAATTGACAACGTGGAGTGTCAAAAACGTTTGAAGCAAACGTACGGACACTAAGAAGGCTATATTCCATGCTTTGCATACTTCACTCCTGTTTTTCCACTAAAACAAATTTCAAGAGCTCGGCAAAAAACTTATTATAAAAACGTTCTTTTCTAGGCTGATATTTCGTAATAAAATGTTTCAAGGCATGGGGACCCATTTTTTTTTCTTTTTTATTTAAAATAACTGAAGTAATTAGTCGTATTCGTTAATATGAAATACCATCAAAACTAGAAAAATTCTAACATTTTCAATTTGGTAGCTTGTTTTGGGAAATTGTCATTGTCCCCGCAAAAGTCAAGTGGCTAACTCCAAGTCAAGTGGAACTACCACCATTTTTGTATCATGAGCCCATCGGTCACAAGTTAAGAAAAAAACGTACTTAACAGACTTTTGTCCAACGAATGTTCTTAATTTTGAACTTGTTTCGTTCGTTTTAGAATGATTTTTCTCTGAGTTGTAGGGCCGACATCCATAAGCTTGGATCGGTCTGCACCGGTCATTGGACATAGGCACGCATGCGGAAAAGATAGATATTCAGCATAATAACGATTGCAAAAGTTGTAAAGACGTAACTGCAAAAGAGGCAGTTGAGTATTTCCGGTGTAAATGCTTGGCTTTAGCTAGAACACGCTTAAAACTCTTTTTCAAAGTGGGGCAGTCGCCATTTCCTTGGACATCACAATGTTAAAATTGTTAGTTGAAAGCCCTGCAAAGGGACAGAATTAGAACTACGTGATAGCGTCTCTTAATGAGATGTTCTGCACTTGATCGGCAATAGTGTGATTCGCGGCAGGAAAGGAAAGCCAAAAATTTTGACTGTCGCAGAAAATACGGCAGTTTCTTTATATCGAAAGCTATTCATCATAACTTTCTTATAATAAACAGTTCTAGCCTTAGGTATATGCTTATCCTGCAAGTACTTACTTATTGTTTGTAATCAAATCGCACAATAACTACAAAAGAGTCACAACTTGAAAAAATGTAAATGTTCAGGAGAGAAGAAAAACGGTTTATGTGTAAACTTCTGTAATGTTATACTGAAATCCAGTTTTACAAAGAAGGATACCTTCATTATAAATGAATTGACGACATTTTGTTGTAATTATTTGTTCACGGACAAAATATGTAGCAGTTTTGAATTATGACTATTTCTAAGAAAACTTACTACTCGTACATTCACAATTATTTCATCAAAAAATACACATTTCACAATAATACAAGCAACTTTACTCATTCTTTACGTTTAAAAAGACACAATTTTAATTAATACACAACAAAGTTAAAAGTTTTTTGCAACAAGATAGTCAGAATTTAAAATAATATACTTTATGCGTAAAAAACTGTTCACTTTGTTCCTAAAGCACATTGACACAACTAAAAATAGTACTCTTTAGTTGATAGAGCGCAAACGATGCAAATCAACACCAAAACTGTTATAACGGTAATTTTCCAGTTAAAGAAGAAAATAATGGCAACGAATTTAGGGGCAGTTAGAGATGTGTAGTGTGAATTGGTTTATGGAAAAAAACACGATTTTGAAAAATTTGAAGTTGTGACTCTTTTGTAGTTAGTGTGCGAAATACTTATGCACAAATATTGTACCATACATTTTTTTTGTGATGAAGCCGCCATATCAACATGTGTCCTTATTATGAACATAAATTCTAATATAACAGCGGCCACCACATTTCGAAGGCATTTTTTCAATTTTTTCCAATCATGCATCGTTAAGTTGTGATTTATGCGACAAAACACATTCAAACCCCCTGAAAATTTGACAAAAACAAGAATTTCTTTGTTGACTGCATTTCGAAATTGTTAATGAGTCAATTACAAATGCATACGCACATACATATGTGTGTATTTATGACTAAGTGACTATCAATATGGATAATGGGGACAACGTACAAAGTATTTTAGGGATACGCATTTTGTTCTTTGGCTACGGCTGCTGTAACTCAAATTTCAATTTCGCGCCTCTCCGAATGCAACACATCTCTCTTCAACTTTTCGTTAGATTAGTTGCTTTATTGAAGTCCTGCTATTCGAGGACTATTTGAGTGCAAACAAAACATAAAACATATTTGTGTTACATGTGTGTGTGCCTTTGTTTGGTGTGTGCTTGTGTTGCGCATATGACATTGTGGCGTGAGTTGTAACGTTCATGTTAAGGTGTGACATTTGTTGCATTTACTTTATGGCAGCGTTTCACATTTTCGCGCTAAGAACTTTTGTTGGTTGTTGTTGTTGTTGTTGTCGGTTGATGTCGAGTAGTGTCACAAGCTGCAGGCGCTGCGGTTTACCTTCACCGCTATTCTTTCAATGTTTATTTCTTCTGTTTATTTATTTGTTTGTTTGTGTCTTCACTACTGTCTTTTTATTTGCTTTTCTATTCCTTGACTTTATGACTTTCGAGATTTATGCATCGCACTGTCGCTTAATATCGTGTAATACTTGGAAGTATTGCATTCCTGTGGTGGTTCGGTTGTGGTTTCCGAAAAGTGATTCACAGTCTTCTTATGCATCGAATGGTTTTTGTTAATTTGTTGATTTGTGGTTTGCTGAAATGGTAGCAAACTGGTAAGTTGGGAAATCAAGCGAAAATTTTGTAGGTCTTCACATTAGACGGTTGCTATGTGCACTACCTACCCATACCACTCTCGCTTAAACGTCTCGAACACACGTATCTCTTTGGTCCAACCCTGTTGAAACAGCAAGATTCCTCGGAATCCCTTCAGAGGATATTGATGACTATTTCTGAGTGATCGTATATAATGGATGTGGCGAAGCACTGCTACAAGAACAAAAAATTAGAATATATGGGGTATTCCATCCCATTTCGACCAATTTTGAACCCGACCCCTTTAGAATTGGCTGAAAGTTTTCTTCTTTTTCTAGCTTACGAAAGACGTTTTTCAGAATTTTTTCAAATTTTTTCATCCAACTCAAAAAAAGTTATGAATTTAAAAAAAAACACCGTTTTTGTTTTCAAAATGCTATAACTTTTTCAAAAATTGACCGTTGGGATCTTTTTTTTTAATTTGTTTTTAAATGTACTTTTCGGAAAAAATTCAAAAAAATTTTTAAAGTTTTCTGTTTTGTAATTTTTCAGTTTTTCGAGATTTTTCGAATTTCGCCATTTTCTCATAAAAACTTCAATCAATTCTGCAATCATCCCCACTAATCCCGGAGTGGGCCGATATGTTTAATTGAAAAAAAAACTTTAAAAATTTGTTTGTATTTTTTCCGAAAAGTACATTTAAAAACAAATTTTTAAAGAAAAAAGATCCCAAACGGTCAATTTTTGAAAAAGTTATAGCATTTTGAAAACAAAAACGGTGTAAATTCATAACTTTTTTTGAGTTGGATGAAAAAATTTGAAAAAATTCTGAAAAACGTTTTTCGTAAGCTAGAAAAAGAAGAAAAACTTTCAGCCATTTCTAAAGGGGTCGGGTTCAAAATTGGTCGAAATGGGATGGAATACCCCATATGTAGCTCCAGTATATACCGCGAGATCTTGTAAGTTTTTTTAAGAGCATCTCCTCGATGTCCTGTTTAGGGCATTTTAGTTAATGGTTGGTAAAAAAACGTTCATTCCTCCTTCGTAAATTATGTTTGATCCACCGCTCTTTCCATTGGACATCATTCAGGCGTGCGGTTTCCGTATTTGGTAACTGCGAGGTGTCAATTAGAACAACCTGAGCCATTAGGAAACTGACATTTAAGTTAATATTCCTCGTGCAGCTGCAACGCCCAATCGGAAACATGAAGTCTAGCTATTTACTGGATATCTATAACCTGGTACGATGCTTACCTGTGTGTTTTTTTTTGTTTTTAGCAGCACATCTTAGGAACACCGCTTTTGCATTTCCTGCGGCGCACGTGTTGCACCCACAACAATTTGCGAAAGTAAATTTAGCTCTCGGTGTGTTGCACAGTTTGACATGCGGGTAATTAAAATTTTCAAATATTTCAAACAAGAACAACTAAAGATTGAGTATTTAACTAAATTTGATGCTGATACAGTGCAATAGATGAAAAAAAAACAAGCTAGCGGTATTGCCACCAACAGCGCGTTCTTGCTTGGTTAGTTGGAGGTGTTGGCATTGCGAAACCTTTTGACACCCGATTGCTGTGACGGCCACTTTGATATTTTGTTGTATGGCAGTAGATGTAAGACGTTCTATTATAAGGATATAAACTAAAGAAGGAAGCGATTTAATTTTGCTAAATACTTACCTAGCCGCTATATCCTAGGCAAGGCGTTATCCTTGACACCTCAGTGAGGGATATCCTTTGTTTTTTGAAAAAGTAATTAATAGTTGTATTGTTGTAAATTTAATTATAGAACTTATCTTAGCTCAGTTTTTTCACTCAAAGTATTATCCTCAATTTCGTTTTCATTGATTGCATAACATTTTTAATTGTATTGGGGTGTGTGGTTGCGTCGTGGAGGTGTAAACGCAGGTGCCTTAATTACAAGGATAATGTAGGCGGTAGCTATTATTTCGTGGAAAAGTGAAATGGACTTCCGTGCATTACAACAAAATTGTTTATAATTTTACAGATATTAACTTGTATGCCCCTACAGTTTTATCATTAATTAGTTTTTTTTTGAATGAAGTCTAAAATTTCTTATTGCAAGGCAGTTTTGCCTGCAAAGTCCTTTTCGAGCGCAATTTCTTATTCAGCGCAAGGTTGTCGCACCTGAGTGGGAGCCCACAGAGGTCAATCTTATCCTGTGGCTCATTTGTGTTTGTAGCAATCGCAGAAGATTCGAAAGGGCAAAAGAATCACTCCAAACAAGATGTATTCCCGGTGCATATCGGATTTATGCATGGAAAAGGACTTCCGATATCCTTAACTCTCGCATACCCGTTGGATAGAGCGTCTAAAACACAAAAACAACATAACCAGCATCAAAGAGTATTTAAGGCAGAGTTAAGAAGAGGTAGGTCCCATATTAAGAAGGGGTTTAGTATTCGTTCGTTTGCGTATTATGGATTCGGGACTATGAACAAGTACTTGGAGTACTTGCCTGTTATGCTACTTAGGTTGAGCGTAGTATCCAATTGAGGTACAGCTCACTTGGACACCTTTATGTTGATACGGTGAAGTGGGCTTCCAGTTATTTAGCGACTTGTTGTGTGTCAATGGCAAATCAAGAAAGAGGCACACATCAATCCTAGAAATTTCATTCGTAGAGTCGAATACGTCCCAACCGAGATATTTACGCCCTGTCCTCGTAAGGCTGCACTAGCTGATCATAACATGACTAAATGATTCCAAATCCTCGTCCTCTATACAGCTTACACAGCTGTAGTTGTCCAGTATATAAAGGCATACCGCGTGGACTCCCATTGGTTAACACTCCAATAACCATGGATATATGAGCACTTGGGGAACAGGTCACTTGGACGCTTTTGTTGGTCTGTTTCGATTATTCCACTTCGTCGTCCTCCATCCAGCTAACACAGCTGTTACCGCCCATTAACACTACAATAACCAAAGAATGATGAGGTTTTGTAAACTCTAATGGCTCCGCGAAATGCCTGGATTCAACAACGGGCCAGAAAGACCTCAACATACGGTACTAGGTGGTATCAGCCAAGCATTTGCTTAGCTGACTGTATGGCAGAGAGCACAGTCCCAAAGTCTTCAGTGGTATACATGTTCAGCACATCAGTGCCTTGACCGGGCCAATCCCTAAGAGCCTTCGACCTTACAGTGACAGATATAAGTGCTTTGATAGACGGCTCTCAATCTGAATATATGTAAATTCCCTAACAGTTCCTGATAGAAACCTATGCCCTGTAATATTTATAGCGGCGACCTTCGTCAGGAAGACGTGGAAGTGATTTGGCAGCCTAAGTTTCCGTCTAAAACTGAGCTCATGTCAGAATACTCTGCCCTCAACCGGGAGGGTTCAGCCTGGCTCCATCCGTGAACAGGTTCAACAGAATGCCCTTTCTTCCCGGAAGATACTTGTGTGATTGGGCAGCCTAAATTTCTGGCTTTCACCGAGCTCCTGTGAGAATATTCTACCCTCAGGCTGTATCAACCTGTAAACGGGCTCACCAGACTGCTTTCACATAATAATTTCCGGGCTGAGGCCATTTTGCCCACGATGTCATCAGGGTGCAGATGCAGCATTGCGTTCAGTGCTGGTGTAGCTATTGTATGAAGGGCCCCGCTTATTCCAAACATTGTCAAACGCTGCATTGCTTCGAACCATTTGATCGTGAAAGAACAGTCTAGGGCTCTTCATAAGACTAGAACGCCATTCGAGATCATTGATCCCTATATCGTACAGCCAATAAACCAATCTTGCAGAGAGCCCTCAGCGTTCGATTATTGCCGCCCGACAGCAGTACCAGACTTCCATGACAGCTTGCTGTCAAGAAAAATTCTAGGCTTTCTAACTCTGTCAGGCAGCTATCAGCGATCGTTTCCAAATAGAATGTGGTCCACATTCAGGTAACCCTGTAATACGACCCTCACAGTACTGAGAAATATACCCTTGAGAAAAATTGCTAGGTCATTGGCATAAGCCTCCACTTTAAAACCCCTACCCTCAAGGTTATAAAGCAAGTCATTCATTACTACTACCCAAATCAGGGATGGCGTAACCCTTCTCTTCTTTTATGAGCCCGTGCCACTACCTTCTACCCCTAAAAAATCTGCTGATAAGTTCTTCACTAAAGTCTATCCGACTCCCACTGTTGAGAGGGCTCTTTCAAATTCCGCTGGGGAACCCTTCTGTTAGCTTGAATATCAAATTAAGAGCTCTTTTGAGGAATCCTACTCCCTGTTAGTTATTTCATATGTTGGATGAAATGGTTACAAGGGCATGCTCAAACGGGTTTCACGTCGTGCGGAGACCTCCACGATGCTAGACATACGATATATGTATAAAATAATTTAGTGTATAAGCTAAGAGTTGAATCTATTGCAGTATTTCGATCGAAGTTGTACAGGATCAACGCTAACATAGCTGGTAATACTGGCTGGCTGCCAGATCATTGCAGTGTATTTCAAAAGAAATTGTAACCGTGACCAAATCAGCAGGAATCTGGGAGAAGCGTGCTCACTGCGTCAGCGCGTATATTATATGTTGATGGTCAGTTGGTATTAAGACAATAATCTCGCACAGTACTGCATCAAGAACTGTCGTGAAAGCAAAAGCGGGCTTTGGATAGACTTCGCTCAGGGCCGAACTATACATTTTTACTAGGCTCCCGGCATTAAAGGGATAGAAGGTAACTTAAAGGACGATGAATTGTTAAGGGTGGGTGCAGCACTCGATGAATCGACGGTAGAGGTCCAAACTCTTGGGATAATCAAACGAGACAGGAGTTGCATATGATCCATCAAGCAGGAAAGTGTCGAAGATCATGCGTGAGTCTTAAAACCTTGGACTAACAAAGTTCTGAGTGGAACTGCCTTTTGGTGTCAAATGCTTTTTACTAAGGCCTAGCCAGTGAAAGCAGACATAGAAAGTGCGGGTTGGAGGAAGAAACGATCGAGCGCGCTCTTTGCTAATGCCCTTTGTTCGTCACAACTCCATCTATTTGGACAGCTACATCTATCAGATCTAAAAGCAGCAAGCAGCGTAGGTCCTAGAAGCTTCTTGTATTTGACAAGATGACGGGATTATTTTATAACATAAATCCTGGTTTCTGTAGCGTTTTTCAGTTTGGTCGTTGAGCAAGCTTCTGGTAACACTATGGACTCATTTAGTCTGCCTGAGGCCTACACGGACTGGTCAGTTCCACCTTCCCATATCTAAGATTTGTTAATATAAATGCGCTCGTTGACCTCGGAAGGTAAGAAGTCGAATCATCATATTCAATTAACATATGTATGTATGTAGAAATATCTTTTTAACTAAGGTCCAAATATAATATCAAATTAACGCACAGACTCCTTGTTTCTTCATATCTCAACAGCTATACCACTTGCAGCCGAAAATTTTCTACGCCCCTGTTTCCCTCCATTTGCTGGAGAGTTGCATATTTATATACAAATCAAGCCGAACAACAGCCAATCCTTTTTTATATCTCGTAAATTGACTTTTCGTGCCATAACGACAAGCATAAAACAACAACATTGAACAATAGGTAAACTTCTTTGTCATAAATTTCGTTGCCTTTGTTGTGAGCTCGTACCAAAAGTGGCTGCCAGAAGGCACTCAATTGCAGTCAAATCCTGAAAAAAGTATATATCGAGTCCTTCGTACACACAACATGTATAATTTCACTCTAAATTGTATTAAATTCTTTGATATAGATTTTTTTTATTCATCGCTTGCTCATTTGCCAGGTAAGTACTCTAAGATGATATAGCATCTGCCAAATGACAGATCAACCAACCACAACATACATACATCCGCGTACAAATACTTACAATGAACGATTCTTTATGCTCATGCTCTTGTTTTGTAGCAGCAAGGACCTTCTTGTTTACCCATCTGATTGCATGCGATAGATCATTCGTTTTGGCAACAATACCTTTCTTAATTTGAATTCTTCATGCCAATAGAATTTCCACGGTGGTCCAGATATTTTTATTTCTGTGATGTGTTTTGCCAACAGTCACATTAAATATTCATATTTCGAAAGACATTCATATACATAGTTTTAGTTATGTATGATTTATTGTTTATTTATGATTGCCAGGATTTACGAAGGATTGACTGATGTCGTTATGGTGAGATTTTTCTTTATTCGGAATTGCAAGAAAAAACGTACTTAGAGACAATAGGCAGTAGAATATAGTGATACTAAAAATTATGAAAGTCTTATGCTTGGTTTGTCAGTGCGAGCTTAAACGGTAAAACGGTTAAACTCTAGTCAACTGTACTGTAGTTTAAACTTGTCACTGAAAAACCGTGCATTACGAGTTTATTGCAAAATAAATAATGAAGAAAGTACATAGAGTATGGGGCTTCTACGGATTACATATGATGGTAAAGGCGGTTATGTGGACGCCATTCGTACGGGTTCCAGGATTATTATATCTGGTTTACCTGAGTAAAGGACCTGCAGGACCAATAAATTCAAAAAATTACTTTCTTAGTTAGTTTCTTTGAACCGGGTAAGTTTGAAACAATGTTCTTTTCAGAACAGAGTACTTTTTTAGAGTAAGTTATTTTTTTAAAACGGGTACATTTTGACCCGGATACTTTTTTAGAACCGGGTAGTTTATCGAAACGGGTACTTTTTTAGACCTGGGTACTTTTTTTGAGAGTTAGTACTTTGTAGAACCGGATACTTTTTTAGGTCGGGTACATTTAAAAACCGGTACCCTTTTAGGGTGTGTTACTTTTTAGAACAGGGTTCTTTGCGATAGGGTAAAGGAACGGCAGGACCAAACAAATTTAAAAAATAACTTTCTTAGTTAGTTCTTTGAACCGGGTAAGTTTGAAACAATGTTCTTTTTCAGAACAGAGTACTTTTTAGAGTAAGTTATTTTTTAAAACGGGTACATTTGACCGGATACTTTTTTAGAACCGGGTAGTTTATATCGAAACGGGTATTTTTTTAGACCTGGGTACTTTTTTGGAGTTAGTTAGTACTTTGTATAACCGGATACTTTTTTGAGTCGGTACATTTAAAAACCGGATACCCTTTTAGGTGTGATTACTTTTTTAGAACAGGGTTCTTTGCGATAGGGTAAAGGAACGGCAGGACCAATAAAATTAAAAAAATTACTTTCTTAGTTCGCTCTTTGAACCGGGTAAGTTTGAAACAATGTTCTTTTTCAGAACAGAGTACTTTTTAGAGTAAGTTATTTTTTTAAAACCGGGTACATTTTGACGCGGATCACGTTTTTAGAACCGGGTAGTTTTAGCACTTTGTAGAACCGAGGATTTTTTTGAGTCGGGTACATTCAAAAACCGGATACCTTTTTAGGTGTGTACTTTTTCAGAACAGGGTTCTTTGCGAGAGGATACTTTTTGAAATGGAGAATTTTTCAAGTACTGCTTCTGTTTTGAAAAAGCTACTTTTTGACAACCGGTATTTTTTGGGGTACCTTTCCACAGGTACTTTTTAAGAATTATTACTTTTTTAAAACATGAAAACTTTTTTAAGAACCGGTACTTTGTAAAAACAAGGTGCTGTTAGTATATCCAGCCACATTAAGTGCGTTCGTGGGCCGAGGGGCTTACACGGTTCAAATAAAGAACACGGTCCTATAACTGGTTCTGAATAGCCTTCTTCTTAAAAACTATCCGGCTCAAAAAGTAGCGGATTGTTAATTGGTATTTGGTTGACTGGTTCTGAAAGATGTTTGGTTCAAAAAAGTACCAGATTCAAAGCAAGTGTTCGGCTGAGAAAAAAGTACCCCCATTTAAGAAATGTGCCTGGTCCTTTAAAAAACTACCCGCTTCTTAAAAAGAATCCGGTACAAAAAAGTGCACTGCTCAAAACAAGTATCAGTTTCCAAAAAAGCACCCGTTACTTTTTTCACCAGGGTATTTCGATTGAGCCTTGTAAGCCCTCGGCCAACGAACGCACTAAAAGTGGTTGGATATATTAACAACTGAATACAATAAGCCGTCTCAAGTCACTATTAGAAGAATTTTCGGGTGAAGACCAGTTTTAAGACAATTTGTTACTCTGTAAGCTTTCTGCCGTTCCCAGTCTCATAAAACCGCTCACTAATTTGTGAGCTGTTGCGTAAGTAGTGACCTTTCCAGTCGAAGACGGTGCAATATTTCTAGAACAAAGTAAAGGTAAGGTTTGTTAAAGGTGTGTTTTCGACGAGGTAATAACGTGTTATCGAATTGTTATAAATTGTCTATCGATAACAAAGATTATTGAGTGGTCGTTTTTTACTATGTAGTTTAGTTTTGTTATTGTAAAGTAATCGATTTATTATCGAAATTTTATCTATCGTTTCTCGGTGTGTTATCAAGAAGTTATCAGGGGGTTACCAATTAGTTATTAGGGTGTGATCGATTTATTATAGAAAAGTTATCGGTTTGTTATAGAAAAGTTATAGATTTGTTATCGAAATGTTATCGATTTGCTATCACATTTGATATCAAAATGTTACCGATTTATTATCGATTTGTAGTAAAAAAGTTATAATCTTTTACAATCCTAAAATTTCATGATTATTGTAGACATAATAATAAATAAATTTTTATTAAATTATGATGGAAAGAAATTGTTGTGCAATACGTCTAAAAGTCATTAAACTTTATGAATGTAAAAAAGTTATCAATATGATATAGAAAAATAATCGATTTGCTATCGCATTGTTATCGGAGCGTTACCAGAATATTATTGGAACGTTGAGAATCTTGAATTTGTTATCAAAGAGTTACTGATTTCTTATCGAAATGCTATCATTTTGTTCCCGATAAAATTCACTATAAAATCGCTCTCACTCGTCGATAACAAGCCGATAAGTTACTAATAAAAAGCCGATGACAAACTGATAACTCGACGATTATAATTCGCTATCAATAATTTAACAATAACTTGTCTGCAATGGTTACTACGATAAGAAACCGGAAAATCTCTTCTCGCAAAACACCAATTAATCCAACTTCACGTGTAAATACTTTGTATTCACGCCTTTTTTTATTGTTACTGAGCTTGTTGACATCTATTTTCGAATCTTGATATGTCACTATTTCTCTGTTCTTTTAAGTTCTGCAGTCATTTTCACATAGCAAGGTATTCGTAGTGCGGCGAAATCATACCTTATGTGGCTCGAATTGGTTTTGGAGGTGAAATTCGGCTATGTTTGCAAGGACCAAAGAACTTAAAAAAATTGTTTGAGACCCTGTCGTTTTAGATTCAACTTTATGGGCGGACTTTTGAAATTGTGGTTTTCGAGCCAGTCTAATGTACGTATTTGGAAAGTTGGATGCTTGAAGGAAGGTAAAATGAAAGAAACAACAACATATAGCGTTTTTTATATATAAACTAGCCATTTTTGAAAGAAATTAGACTTTGCATAAGATCTATCCTATTTGTATGTACACATCACAACCAGATCACTTTGTATATCAATTTATCATATTTGAGTGGGTGTTTTCCTGAATGGCTCATAAATCATATTACTAACAAAGCAGATCGACCCATGAAATGTGGCAAAAATTTTAAATGTGCCATGAAAGATCACCAAAAAAATGCAACACAAACACAGTGTAAATGAAAATGTGTAAAAGTGTTATGAATTGGCTATTTAAGCGGCTTAAGTGTCAAACCCGAAAGTAGAATGCACTTTTTAAATCTATAAACGAAACCCTATATTCATACATACATATGTATATACATACATACATGCATATGTTAGCAAATACCGGGTGGTCGTTATGATATCCTTCATTATCCTTTACCAAGTGTTTGTATGTACATATGCACATACATACAAACACGTTCGTATATTGCATGACTGTAACTTGTGACGCCTTTTCGTTACGCCTATATTGCCGTGAAAGAAGTGCATTTAAGTTGAGTTTTATGTTACGTTTTTCACTGTGGTAATGTTGCATAATTTTAAATGAGCGATGAAGCCAATGAAGGTGTTACCCTGAAACCCTACTTTATGTGTGTGGTCCTTACAATATGCGCTCATTTAGCTACATATGTTTATTTGTGTGTAAGTAACTCGAAGCGAGTATGCAGATTGGCTTATGTGTTTTTTTTTGCGCGTACGAATGAAGTTGTGGCAACAAAGTAGGAAGCGATTGAAATTTGAGGCGTCAACAGTGAAAATCCGCTTATAACAGTTTTTTGCAGCAACTGTGCGCAACAACAAAATTACTTTGGTCAGAGCGGATGGCATAAAATTGCTTAATTAACACAGCAAAATTAATAATGCGCTTAAAAAATTGATAAAAGTAGCTAGGTTTGATTTCCGTCTTATAATTTAATTTATTTACTCATAATTTTTATTGTCAGTTGTGCTAAGCATTGCATTTTAGGTACGTATTTACTCTGTTTCGATAACGAAAGATTGATTTCAGTTATTTCAAAAAAGTTGGTAGAAGGGGCGAACAGGAATTCCTCAATGAAAATTCACAAAAATCAGCTCACAACATCGACCAGGAAGTAGCGTGTCGGTGGAGCTGTGAACACAAAAATAGCAGTGGCAATTTTTATTCATTTCCTCAATTATATATTTTTTTTTCGTTTGTTTTCTGTAATTTAAACTTTTTGTAACTGAAACTGTGCAAACCGAGCTCAATCCCGTTTTCGAAAAAAATGGAGAAAATTATTTAAAATTTTCTAGCCCAATAAATTTTACAATCACAAATATTACAAAGGACGAGCTACATGTAGGCCTCTCACAAGTCGCACTGAATTTTAACTATTTTTTCCCTATGGGTTTTTTAGGCGCAAATGAAGGAAATTGTAAAACACCATTCTGGAAAGAAATTGTCAAAAATCAATGCGATTTTTGAGAGGCCCATAACATGAACTTAGGCTATAATTGATGTGGCTGAAAAACTGCAATCTTAAATAAAATAATGATTTGTAAGTTAAACCGTTTTATTTAAAACAATACTTAAATTAGGTAATATAATACTATAGCTAGAGAGTAATTAGGTAGGTCCTAGGTACTAGTCATCACACTCCTCATCAATCTCGGGCGTTGATCAGACAATTAAATAAAATCTTTGGATGCGTCAAATTTCTATTGATAGTCATAAGTAAGACCAACCGAACCTTAATCAGGTTATGGTACGCTTCACATTTTTAGAAATTTCACGCGCCCAACTCTTTTAACTGTCTGATCAACGCCCTAGTTTGATGAGGAGTGTGATGACTTTAACTTAAAATTTTTTTAAATTATTTTATTTTCAAGTTTTTAGTCCTTATTTAAGTGCTCATTATTTCTCATTCTATTTAGTTCATTTAGTGACTCATTCTTACAAGGACTCTTTATGACAATTTCTTACAATCTAAGTCCTCAACACATAATCCTTCCAAAGACTTTCCTCTACTCGGCGCACCGTATGCTTGTCCCTCCTCGAACTCCAAAGTATTTTGATGTCAATTCTACCGGACTGTATGTAATATTTGTTCCAAATATGAGCCAAATCGGACCACAAATACGAGTATTTTTATACCCACCTGTACTTGTACACAGGGTATTATAACTTTGGTTGGATAACGGCTGATTGTACAGGTATAGAGGAATCGAGATAGATAAAGACTTCCATATGTAAAAATCATCAGTATCGAAAAAAAATTTGATAGAGCCGTGTCCGTCCATCCGTCTGTCCGTTAACACGATAACTTGAGTAAATATTGAGATATCTTCACAAAATTTGGTACACGAGTTTATCTGGACCCAGAATAGATTGGTGTTGAAAATGAGCGAAATCGGATGATAACCACGCCCACTTTTTATATATATATAACATTTTGGAAAACACAGAAAAGCTGATTATTTAGTAAATAATAAACCTATAATATTGAAATTTGACGTGCGGACTGATATTGACACTCTTGATAAAAATTTGAAAACATTTTTTAAAATGGGCGTGTCACCGTCCACTTGTGATAAAATCAATTTAACAAATATTAATAATCAAAAATCAAAAATCGTTAAACCCATCGTAACAAAATTCGGTAGAGGTTGCCTTTACTATAAGGAATGCTTTGAAGAAAAATTTACGAAATCGGTTAAGGACCACGCCCACTTTTATATAAAAGATTTTTATAAGGATCGTGGATGAATAAAATAAGCTATATATTTGCAAAAAGAGCTTTATATCAATGATATTACATTTCCCAAGTGGATTTATAACAATAAATAGGAAAAAATTAGAATTTTAAAAATTGTCCTGACACCTCCCATTTTATGACTAAGCAATTTTTTATGTTTCGGGAGCCATAACTTGAAGAAAAATTGGTTCAGAAGAGAACCATATTTATATGTATTATTGCGCAGCCTTGTAACAATATTAAGCACACAAAACAAACAACAACAGCATTTCAAATATACAGCTTGGTATGTAATGTTCGGTTTCACCCGAACTTAGACTTCCTTACTTGCGCCACCTAGCGGCGATTTTTTCAGAGGTCGCTTTCTATTCATATATGTATTATGAGTTTGGTACTCCAAATCGGACTACAAATACGATTTTTTGAAATATTGCGATCCATGCGCTACCTATCGGAGTTTTTCTTATTATTGCATTGTCATCAGGCTCTGAACTATGTTCCAAGTTTCAAACTTGTAGCTTAGCGAGAAGTTACTTAAATTTTAATTATAAAATTCGGTCACAACCACCACAGAATCAAGCTTAATAACGGTTTAAACAGGGGTCGTGGACTCCATAGCGCTTCACGCAAATGTTTTGTGAACGCTCAGGCAAGCGCACCGCATAGCAAGCGCACCACACACATCCCCGCGCGCACACCAGCATTCTATCCTTTCGCTAACAACGCATGTATTCTGCGTGTACCATTAGGAACTCAACTGGTATATTTCGTGTTACTGTAAAATTACTTTGAAGTAATATTTTGAGTATCTTTTTTGTTTCACCTGTATGAAAACAATGAAGCTTGTTTGATTTTTTAGTAATTAATTATTTGTTTTTAAATTGACGCATGTAGAAGTATTTTAAAGGCAGTTCAAAAACACATGCGATACGTTAGCTTTGAAAGCTACTCAAGCCCGACTGGTTGTGTACGTGCCAGCGCATTTCTGCTCGCATGAATGGTTGTAGCTCATTTTTTTAGAACAAATAGATGACTAGACGCGCATTCACAAAACGGTTATTTCGTCTCACTTGACTTAAAAATTTAATATGAATATATGTACATATTAGTGATAATGTTGAATGACATGCTTGCTTTGTTTCACCATTATTAACCGAGAGAGATAGTTTAAAATTAAACACACTCATTTTCTATTAGAATATAATATTATACTAATGCCGGTTTTTTTCTAAAGGTTTTATTTAGCTGACTCTGTGTAGCGAACAGAATTTTGTAATCGAAATTTAAGTAACTTCCGATAAGCTACAGCTGAAAACTTGGAATATAGTCAGAACCGAGGACCGCTCTCTTGTCGCTTTCTCTTTTATCTTCTCTCAAGTGCTTCTCATTCTCTCAATCCCTTATTGCCAGTCCAGGGGTGGTATGTATTTGTTCCAGTTCCATTCGAGTCCCCAGTCCCCCTCAGCAAACCAGTGGAGGGGGAGAAAGGGAAGAGGGAGGAAAGAAAGAAGGAAGAGAAGAGTAGGGGGGGAGGAAAGGGGGAAGAGATTGCAGGAGTAGTATCTACGGCCTTTGTTTAGGGAGTAATACCAGAGACGGACTGGGACTATTGGGATTAGGAATCGGACTGGAGAGCTTTGCCTACCAAGACAGTCATGAGAACGCGGAAGGGTAATGGGGAGTAGATCTCGTGACTCGTAATGGAACTGAACTAAATAGTCCATACTCACTCCCCCTAGGGATCTTGCAATAAGGTGATGTATTAGGATGAGGAACCTTTTGGAGAAAGGAGACAATTAAAAAATAGAACAAGGATTCAAGGACGATTCTGTCATGGTTTCTGACTTATTATAGTTATGTCGTCTCCGGCTTCTGTGGGAGGCCCCATTACAAACCGCGTCTCAGTCCCAGTCCTATCCTAATCCCAGTCCAGTCCGTCTCTGGTATACTTCCTGAAAAAGGATCGTAGATACTAATATAGGCAAATTTATATGCCACATTTCAAGCAAATCGAATAGTATGTATGTAAATAGGTATGAGGGTATTATTAATTCATGTCTTTTATTTCGGCGTGCATGCATATTTATCAGAAAGCTCCTTTTCATTCCTTAAGCAAATAAAAACAAATAACAGAAATAGAGTTACAAATCAGCATTTAGAAGCGCTTCTGAAATTATCAACCACAAACATCAAATGGATATAGAAAAATTAATTTCGGACAATTTTACAGTAGGTTAATATCTCCACTTTAATCCTTCTTTCCGAAATACTATTAATAAAAAATTAAAAACAAAACATATACAAAAAATAAAATAATGAATGAATTTTTCGTTTATCAGAATTACAAATTATTATTATCTATATATATTTTGTTTCTAAAAAACAAACAAAAAAAATAAAAAACCTAAAAAATATAAAAAAAATTTAAAAAATATAAACACATTTAATTAAAAAAAAATCGAATGATTTACCTTTTATCAGATTACAAAATGTATAATTTTCTTTCTAAAATAATATCATTTTATAAATTTTCGAAGTTTTACAGTGTACTTTTTACTAGCTCCGTCGCATGGATTTCAAAGTAGATGTGGTCACGCTACCCATAAGAAGCTTGTGGCGATCCCTGGCTTAAAAATTCAAAAAATTAATAAAATTTCGAAGTTTTTTTATATTTTCCCGAACTTTCAACTTATTCCAAAACATTTTGAGATCTTTTGCACAGCTCCAGTTACAAAGTTCACAAATGATTTTTCTTAAATAACTTGAAAAAATAAAAAGAAGTTTTAAATTTCCTAAACAACAGCCACAAGGTTTTCAGTAGCTTCAATTTTTCAGTTCTAGTCGGTTTATTGAAAAACTTATTCACATAATACAATTTGTCAAATGAGTCGGAAATGTCCTTTTTAGAAAAACCTTGTCTAGTTCGTCTGTCGTCGTCTTTTGAATGCGGTGTATGAGTTTTATTTATTTGATCAAATTTATTATCAATTCTGACTATATTTTTCTTTCGCTCTCTAGAATTTTATATTTGTAAGAAAATTTTGTTAGCCTTTTTCATTTTGCGGGGGCCCCATAAAATCGGGAGCCCCAGGCAAGTGCCTATCTGCCTACTTGTTAATCCGGCCTTGAATATGCTATTTTAATCAAAATTACATACAATTTCATGAACACATTTTTTGCCTTCTTTTTAGATGCTCTGTTGACCGTAGAATAATGTACGAATCTGTATAGAGGAATCGAGCTGGTTCGATTATGTCAATGATATTTAAAAGCGCAACAGCTAAGTTGAATTTTTGGAAAAATAAATACTGAATAAAAAGAAGACTGATGGAAGAATAAGAGTTGTGCTCGAACGATTAAATTAAATCAATGGAGAAACAAAAAACACCTTAGGAAGCTGACCGCTGCCAATAAAAAGATAACTAACTGCAGAAAACCACCGAAAATAGTACACAACTGTGACGTCATAAGTGCAGCGTTTGTTATGACCAGTTCCTCTTCTCTACCACAAATATATTAACTCAAGTCAATAACCAAAGACTAATAATAATTAAAGCTTAACAAATGAGAAAACTAAATTTAATAAAATATTTAATCAAAATGTCATCACGTTTAAAAGAGAAAGTAACCGCTGCTATAAGAAAATTCAACAAAAGCCGCAGTCGTAGTGATAGCGTGATAAAAAAGCAGCGAAGCTGTGGCGGTGGTGGTGCGCAGCTAATGACACTCTCCCGAGCTCAGGTGGTAATGTTGGCGCTAATGTCACAATAAAAAATACAAATGTAAGGCATAGCTGCCGGTGTGGATCGTGAATCGTTAGTGAATCGCCAGGAAAACCGATTGCGACGACAGGACAATAAGTATGTGTATTAGCGAAATACGTTTTAACAGTTATTTTTATTTTCTGCCTCATTTAATATTCTAGAATTTCACCAGCCCCTAATCGTATGGTTATGCCAGTCATGATTCAACATGCTCACCGATCACAGTATTCGTGCATGTCGTTTAATGAAAGAGTACAAGAATACAAAAATACATAATAGTAAAAAGGCTTCGGTTTTTACGGTAAGTTATTTCGAAAATGTAATTACGTTAAACGAGCAATTTTGAATATATTGTGGCGAATTTAGCATTACTAAGCTGTGTAAATAAAGGCACAACAACAATAAGTAGCTGACACTCTCATGTACACGAATACATGAATTTAATGGCATTTACACACGTACATAAAGGTGACGAAAAATAACTCACGCACACACATGTTGTCATCAGCCAAAGTTAGTTGCTCACAAATACACACGCATATATGTAGCTCAATTACCAAGCAGGAGTATATAGCAGTTCTAGAAGGAGAAAGCGTCTAGACTTAGAAGAAATAGCTAATGAAGCAACGGAGAGTATAAAAGCAGCGCAAGCTGAGTAGTCAGGATTCAGTTATGATTTAAACCGCTGCTGTGAAGTACGTGATGTTGAAATATATTGTACTACTCCCAAGTAGACTAAATAAAGACCATATTGCAATACTGAACATTGGAGTGAGTATTCGACAATTTACCGATTTCGGACGTTAGCAGAAGGTTTCAAATAGCGAGTTTCCCAAACTTGTTACAATATTAATTGTTTCTTTACGCTTGTTTTTGACTGAACTCACTGGTCATTTCAACAGTGATCAACAGTCAATACATGAGCAAATTTCAAAGAGAATTTCACGCCCACTGCGCTCTCTACTTTGTACTTATGACGATGGCCACTTGTTTAGAAAAAAACACCAAAATACGAAACCACAAATCGATATCAAACAAAAAAGTAGTTTTTCAGTTATCATAAAAAACAAAAACCCTTTTTGAATTTAATGTGCATAACACTTCAAAATTATGCGATCACCGCGGACATACTATTATTGGACAGTTTGCAACTTCTCGTCCAAGCGAAATGCAAATTGCGTCCTCTGTTGCAAAAGTTTTGCTGAACGGACAGGATTTTCCAAAGTTAGTAATATTTTGTTCAAGTTTTTACGAATTTTCACTCACGTGAACGAATCTATAGCTGATAATAAAAAACATCCTTTTTTAATGTTGATGTTTCCGACTAGCATAAAAGTTTTGAGTTGTTCGGGATCGTTTCAAATAAAGTGTACGAAAATTAAACTTGCCAGATTAATGTAAGGTACTCCAGTGGTGATTACCTTCGAGCGATTTCATTCTTTACTTTCTGTAGCTACAGTTCTCTATTTAAAATGTGTTATGTCAACATTATCTACAATGTTTTGTTCGAAAAATCACGTGCGGCATTATACAATGCGAGAGAAGAAATGAGAATAAGCAGTGAAAGTGACGCGCGGCGAGTTCAAAATAAAAATTAAATAAATTATAAAAATTTAACTTTGTCAAGTGCTGTTAATCAAACCCAAGTATAAAATTTATAATGTTCTAATGTATGTGTATCATGGTTTAATTGTAAGTTGAATAATGTTCTTGAAACCGGCGCCATGCGGTTTAGCATAGCGGTACATAGCTCTTATTTTCGCTAGAGCATGTACTACGCATGTGTGAATATTATGTAGCATATATATATATAGCAAACATTCGTATTTATGTATTCACATATTTACGTATATATATGCAACATACTTTCGATGGTGATTCGGAACAACACTGTTTTGTTATTGAACTCAGAGTTTAAGTATATTATTTAATTAATATACTCAGTTCGAATCGAGCTCAAGCCAGAACATAATTTTTTCTAATGCTAATTATTGTTATATATAATCTACATTTGAAACATTTTATTTTGTTTTGTGGAATAGTAAGTAGAAAATATTTTCAGACAACCTGCCATAGCTGCGCAGATAGATCCATTTCGAGGGTGCTAAGCTTCATCATCAGTACGCTTTAGGCCATTTAGGCATGCTCGCTAACCATTTAGCTGTAGCAGCGGTGGTTTGTGTTGTGACTGCGAAATTGCTAACTTCTATCCTTTTACCACTATAGTTATTCAGTGTTGCGCCATCTGTGCAATCACTGATAATGCTGGTTCTTGTTTGATTGTCAATTACTTTGTTGACATTCCCAAGTGCTCATGGTTATGAACAATTGTTTTTGTTTTTCGGCCTATTGATAAATCATTCAGGGTCGAATCGAGCCGCAAGGCCAGACAATACTTGCAGTCAACAAACACCGCTGTATAGCTAAATGGTTAGCGCAGCATGCCTAAAGCGTACTGATGATGAAGGCTTAGCACCCTTCGAAATGGATCTATCTGCGCAGCTATGGCAGTTGTCTGAAAAATTTTCTACTTACTATTCCAAAAACAAAATAAAATTTTTCAAATTTAGAAAAATAAAAAATAACAATAATTATCATTAGAAAAAAAATTATTGTTCTGGCCTTGAGCTCGATTCGATACCTTGAATGATTTATATCAATAGGCGATAAAAACAAAAACAATTGTTATTAATATTACTAAATATCGCAATAAATCATAGAAGGAAATGCACGTATGTGTAATTTTATACAAGACTACGTAAGTAAAATATTTATCTGCTTTCTTTTTTCCACAGTATTAATCGTCATCGGTATGACCAGAAAACTCTGTTGATGTAAAAGTTTACGCTTATTAATCTACGCAACACAGAAATATCTGTTATTAAATAGGATTTCCTCTTAGTTCATTCGACAATCAAGCACTGTTATTAACAGTGTTTTACGCTGGTATTTCGAATGAACAGAAATCCTTTCATATTAACAGTTTTGATTGGTATTCTTAAAGCGACAGTATATAATTGTTAATTTAACAAAACTATGAGTAAAGTATAATGGAAACACTTTTTTGTTTATTGACTACTAAACGGTCATTACGAATCAACGATTTGTGCGCAGTTGATTCAACATCTTGTTGCGATGGATAAAAATTGACAGAAATTGCGTTGAATTGACCCGTATTTCGATTGATTTTACCAGCCTTTTTCTTTCAGTTAATGACATAGCCGAACTCCATACGCGACTATGGTCCGAGCGAGTTAGGGTATTCCAGCAGTCTCGAAAAGATTTGAAGCACTTTAGATGGGGTAATTTTATAGTTAGGCTGTTATGACTATTGACCACAGATATGAGAAAGGGGGAGTGGTTATCAAATGATTCTCGTAAGTTTTCTCGGAGCAGTTTCTCGTTGTGTTAGGAAGACTCCACCGAAAGCCAATACAATCTGTTTTTATTAAGTAGAGTTTGCCTAAGTTTTCTTTTTAAGCAAGAGCAAAAATCGTACGCCACAAGCAATTCAATGGGCAAATATTTAAATGAGCTACAATTCTTATCGACGAGTTGTCGGTTTGTTGATAGAAAAGTTATCGATTATGTATTGAAAGTCATCGACATCTAACATATAATTCACAGTAATTATAGATTTTATCGAAAAACTATTATACTTGTTATTATCGATTCATATCGAAAGTTATCAATTTATAATCGGAGTTTTTGCTATGTGAGGACGACCATCCTTAACAAGCCGATATGAAACCAATAAGACCGAAAACTCTACGATAATAATTCGCTATCTATACAAGCCGATAATAAAACAATAATTTCTGTATTCACATTATGTTTAGGTCTAAAAATAATAACATTATTCAAACTATTCGGAGAACCAGTTTGCAAACACATTTTGTATATTATTAAACAGAACCTCCTGAAAAATCAACCGCCTAATTCATTTTAAAGTTTGCCGATAGGAAATATACTCATATAATCCGCTTTTTATTTTATAAAACGCCTCTCACTTCCAATCTGTTGGCAGCCTAAGGTAGTTGCGGTGAGTGGGAGAATTGATTAAGGCGTTTGTGTATGATTTAAAAAATTTTAATAAAACATTTATTTTTTTATTTTTAAAACTCATAAAATTTTACTAACATCTGACTTAAAAATTAACTTAAATTTTGAGCGGAAATTTGCAGTATAAACAGTTTACCCTAACTCATATATTTCTTCTTGCTAATCATAAAAAAAACTTTAATCCAATTGCGAGCGTATAAATTATGCCATCACAATATTTTGATTTCTCTCTCAGGTTTTTTAACTTACGCTGCAAAGTAATCCAATTGTAGCCATCAAGGAAAGTTTGAAACAAACCACACCAACGAACTCTAGTAACCCTAATAAATGAAAAATCAAATTCAAAAAAAAAGGAACAACCCGTAAACATTTACAACGTGTTAGGGGGAGGATGCTAATAGATCCCGTATACGGAACAAATCATAAACAAACAGCCCTTTTTGTGAATAAATAAATATTATCTGAAGTTGTTTACGAAATTGGTTGTATTATTGCTGGAGTCATTAATGAGCTACTTTTAATCTCATCATCTACAGTAGCTAATTCGAAGCGGCAAAAGTGCCATTTCAGTTTGTTGTGGTTCTGTGGGTGCGCAAAGCAAAAACAGCCGGCTGAGGCATAAGGTGCACATTACTCAAATTCACGCACGTTGTGTAGTCTTACCCATAGGTGCAATACCTCACGAGCGATATACACAATGCCTAATATAGTAGATGCCAGTATGTTCATATCGTTGTGAGTGTTTTAAATACGCGCCAACTGACGTTTCACACATTTACAGTCAAGCAGCGAAGTATATAGTATTTATAAAGTCAAAAGACTTTATGAGCAGCGCATTCAAATCTTATGGTTTCGGTTAGAGATAACTTCCGCCGCAAACAATCGGAGTAGGCAATCTTGATAGTCAGTGCAGTCAGTGGCGCATACGTTATTTCTAGTTGACAAAATATGTTGCCACTTTGTGTGGACGCTGAATTAGGTATAAGTAAATTAGGGTGATCCAATTCCAATCAAAGTTGGGTACTTATGCCGCAACGAGCTACACTTGTATGTAGCTGCTTTGGAATTTTGCGAACATATGACTCACCTTCTTCTGTTACGAAACTTTTAGCGACTACATCTCATAGACTGGAATCTATTGAAAACAAGTAAGGAAGGCTAAGTTCAGGTGTAACCGAACATTACATACTCAGCTGCGGTGCCACGCCATTGTCCAAAATTTGACTAATTTTCTATTCTGCGTCATAAGGTCAACTCACCTACCAAGTTTCATCGCTCTATCCGTCTTTGGTAATGAATTTATCGCACTTTTTCGGTTTTTCGAAATTTTCGATATCGAAAAAGTGGGCGTGGTTATAGTCCGATTTCGTTCATTTTAAACAGCGACCTGAGATGAGTGCCCAGGAACTTACATACCAAATTTCATTAAGATACTCAAAATTAATCAAGTTATCGTGTTTACGGACAGACGGACGGACGACATGGCTAATGAATTTCTTTTTCGCCCAGATCATTTTGATATATAGAAGTCTATATCTATCTCGATTAGTTTATGCCGTTACGGGGCACCGTTATGCGAAAAAATTAATATGCTATGTGAGCTCTGCTCAGCTGAGTATAAAATAATAAATGTAAGGCGCAATAGCCTCCGAGAGATTTTAGGCCGAGCTTCTTTTCCAATTGCGACGTGCTCCTTTCAAAGCACTGAAAGTTTCGTGGCAGAAATACACTCGGAGTGTTTGCCAAATCAGTTCCAAGGGCGACTCGCCTTAGAAAAACTGAAAAAACTTTATCCTAAAATTTTGATGTTACTTTTTTTTCTTAGATCTCAGAATATGTGTTAATTTTATGAGCTTAAAGCCGTACGTAAAAAAATCACAACGTTTAAAAATGCATTGGTTTTTAATTTGTCGGTATTTAGCTCCAGTCCTAGTACACAGTTGGGCTTGAGTCACGTAAGAGTTCAAGTTGATAACTATCTCAACCGGTGTTCTCAACAGTAGCTCAGCGTTAGAGTCAGCATTTTTCTAAAACTTAGTTTACATATAACAGATTATCTTCATTTTCGTACCTAACTCTTAATCGTCCATTAAATAACGAGACTTCCCATCATAAATTTGTCTTTTCGGTAAGCGGTATATGAACAAATTTTTAATGATGCGAACTTTAAGCGAAATATCACCTTTAGGTTACCATCTCTAATTGGAAGCACGAAATAAAAGAGAAACGTAAATTTGAGAGCTAATAATCTTGTTTGCGTAGATTATCTTTTGGGATTTTATTGTAGATTAGTGCATGTGTAAACGTGGTTGTTGTTGTTGCTGTAGCAGTGCAAATTAATGGTGTTAAACGTGTCTAAGGCTGAAGAATTATGCGAGAATGATGTTGTAGATCATTCACAAAATTTTTAATTGGAGGATCATATTGGATATGAACTTGAGAGCTATAAGGTTGAATAATAATTAAAGAGAGATTTGAATATCGGCATACTTTCTCGAAGGCTGGAGAGTAGTTTTTCGGATGTTTGGTGTATTGTTTACTTCTATTGAGCTTGTGAGTAGATTTGTTTAGAGCGCTGCAATGTTATATAAAACAGTAAGGACGGGACTGTCTTCGGCTTTGCGAAGACTTCATACTTTCATGAATGGGCTGAAAAAATAATCTATCCCGTTCGCAATCTCCAAATAAAAGGATTATAAGGTAAGAATATATAGTGAACAGATTTACATACCCAAACGATTTTTAAGATAAATATCAAAAAGGTAGGTACTTTGTGTGAGGATGCAAAGTTTCAGGGTTTGTGCTGGTCTGCATGTAAAAACTATGAACAATCGGTTGTGGGGATATATATTATATATATGACCGATCTCATCAATTTTCAGACAACAATATGTACAATATACGAAAGTATATGGTGAAGTTGAAGCTTCAATCTGATAAATTGAGGAAGATATGACAAAAATTCTCTTTTCTGAAAAATCTGTTGTATGGATGATTATGCTATAGTGGTCCGATCCGGCCAGTTCCACCAAATGTCTAATGGACACCCAATACACCCGCTCGCCAAATTTTATCAAGATATCTCAAAAATTTAGGACTAGTTTGCATACAAACAGACAGACGGACTTGGCTAAATCAATTCATCTCTCATCCTGATTATTTCGTGTATACTTATGGTGGGTCTATCTATTTTCCTTTAAGGACTTGCATTTTGGATTCGTGAAGAAATTAATATACCATTTCATTTCATGAAAAGTGTAAAAATTAAAGTCGAATCATTTTTTTAAATATCAACTTTACAATTTTGAAACACCCTAATATTGATGTTTGAATTTTGACTGTGTGTATGGACTATAACTCAAATATGCTGCGAAGACATGTTTAACGAAAAGGCACATACCACATATGACTCTGTTAGTATATTTAGCATTGTCGTTTTATTGTTTATCTGTCGTTAATATGTTTGCGGTGCTTAATTTGGAATTTAATGACATTTTTCTTTAGCTTTTATTACAGTCAAATTTTGGTTTAAATTTTATTGCAGTAAAATTTAATTTTAATTGTTTTTTAGGAAGTTATGTTTAGGAAGCTTCATATAATTTTGGAGGTGTTTAAAATGCTGTTTTGTATGTATATTATTATAGGAAATAAAATATTTTATCCCATATCAAACATAAAATATAATCTATGGTATAAATTTGTGTTTGCGGACTATTTCTCAAAGGCTTAAACTTATAAATGCATAGGGATCTTAGGTAATGATTCGAGGGAGACTACGTAATACGCGAAAGAAATTTTGAAATTACACACACCGGGTTATCGAGAAGGTTTATAAAATCGTAAGCGCTGAATGATCTGAAAATCGTCTCTAAGCGCTTTCAATAACACTGCTACTTCTTCTTTTCTTCTAAACGGAGTTACGGCAATAGATGTAAAGCCTCCAACTGTATGTATATCTGCAATGAATAGGGATAAGAAGCTTTAAAAAGCACTTCGTTGAGTCAGCTCTTTTCCTCATGTGGATGATGTTCAGGGGTTTGAGAATACATGCCGTGATTTTTGTTAGTGCAGCATTATGGCAAGCATGCGGCTTTTCCAGTGTGTGATTTTTCGACGACCAGGCATCAGATTGGCGGCACATAGACGCTTCTTCACCTCTTGTGTTGTTGATGGTAATGGGCACGTCGTGTTTGTGACCGTCTGTTTGCACGACGTCTAGCCTTTTCTATGAAGTATGCCATAAAAGCTGCCAGCTCGCGCATTCTTCGAGTCCGACAGAGTTTTATCGCCAAAGGCGATGGATATTTTATCATTGTATTTTGTCAGTAAGACAAGGATTATACGGTTGATCACAATTTGCCAACACCCCGTGGTTACAGTTCTTTAAATGGATCTCTCGGTCGAGCTGTCTTGCTAGATTACGGGCCGGTATAAAGTGTACCGAAACAGAAATTGTAATGATGACTTTGCGGAACGCGATCTCTAAGGGATGGAAGTGCATCGCATTTTCTGGACAATTTTGGGACTAGTTTGGAACGGTTTCGTGAATATTTCGGAATGATTTCAGAAGTACTTCGGGATTACTTTAAATATCATTTCGAAACTCTTTCAATCCAATTTTGGGGCGATTTCAAAATCATTCAGGATTATTTTCGGTATCATTTTCGAGCAAACTTTAGAATCTATTGAGACTGTGTCCTATTCGAACTATTAAGGATCACATCGGAATTCTTTAAGAACATTTCGAAAGCATTTTAGGACTATAAAGGATCACTGCGAATTATTTCGAAATCTTTCCGAGACAATTATGACACCATTTAAATAATTTCAGGATCACTTCGAGTTATTTTAGAATCATTTCGAGACTATTTCGACACCATTTAGGGACTGTTAAAAGATCATTGCATATTATGTTCTGAATCATTTCGAGACTATTTAGGAACCAATTTGGGAATTATTTTGAGATATTTATGGAATTATTTTATAGAGCAACTTCTGGATCATTTCCACGCTATTTCGAACTCATTTCGGGACAGTTTCAGGATCATTTTGAGATTATTTCGGAACAGATTGGATCATTTCAGGATTACTTCGAGATTATTTAAAGATCATTTCCAGACTATTTCGAACTCATTTGAAAAAGTGACATTTCAGCCTTATTATCGAATTATTTCGAGGCTATTTCAGAACCAATTTGAACAGATTTAAAATCACTTCATAACTAATTTAGGTATCATTCGCAAACTTTAGAATTAATTCGAGCCTGTGTCGGGCCAATTTCATACAATTTAAGGATTTCATCGGGATTTTTTTACGATCATTTTAAGCTTTTTAAAGGATCACTGTAAGATTATTTTCGGAATCTTCCGAAACATGGGATCAATTTAAGATGCTTTAGGATCACTTCGGGATTATTTAAGGGTCATTTTGAGACTACACCGAACTATTTCAGTACTGCTATGAATCACTGCGCATATTTTCCGATTATTTCGACTCTAACTCAGGAACAATTTAGAACAATTTCAGTATCATTACGAGATTATTTTTAGGCATCTTTTCAGAAGAATTTTTCGATAAATTCCAGACTATTTCGAACTCATATTTTTTATTATTTGATGTTCTCGAATAGGCAAAACATGTCTTGTGTAAACTGTAGAGTTACAATTCATTTAGCGATTTTTTGAAATTTATGGCCTAAAAAACTTCACCCATTTGGCTTACGAAAGCTTTAGTAACTATCCACCAAGAATTCAGTTTTTGAGAGGCACAATCGAAATTGTTTAAAGAACGGCATATCTCCGAATTTGTTTCAAAGGCCCTAACCGAATTTCTAAGACATTCCTGAGATAATGTCGATTTGCAACCCCACATTGGAAATAACTTTAAAATCTGGCTAAAGTCTGTGCACAGGGCGATTATATATATGTTTTTATGTGTCACTAGTATAATATAGTCGTCAGAGTTTTCCTCGGATTTCACATATCCTACAGTATGTACCTTTTTGAATGTCTACAATGTTATCGAATACCTATTTTATAATACATATGTATATATTTTCCTATTAATAATTTCTGTTCAGCAGGACCCACACGTTGATTGTGTGATCGCTTTGATCTTCATGTGTCAAATTTATTACACACACTCTTTCACTGCATATCAATCGCTCATAGAATGCACACAAAATAATAGGACATATTTTTGTCAAACTGACAACATCAACGAAGAAATCAAATCAAATCCCAAAGCAAACTCAACAAAAGAAAACCAAAAAAATATAAATATTCATACTGCGGTCGCATGATCCTTCCAGCATTTGTTCATAACCATAAAAACGTTTTTGAGTCCCTGCAAATCAATCATTGTCACCTAAAACCGTCTTCCATTATCAGTTACATTGATTTCCATTTAATTTGATTTTGTATGAAACTTCACAAAGTTCTCTTTCATGGTACTATTATTATTACATTTTGTGTTTGTTGCTTTGTTCCAGTAGTTAAGCTCGTTAGCGATCGCAAATTAGATCGATCGTTGGTATGTATGTAAAAAATTATTTACACACTTCATTTGTTTATTGTTTTAGACATTTTCACAAGCGCATCTGATTGTAGCAAATCATATTTTAAAACTACACAAGTAAGGAAGTTAGTTCGGGTGTAACCGAACATTACATACTCAGCTGAGAGCTTTGGAGACAAAATAAAGGAAAATCACCATACAGGAAAATGAACCTAGGTAACCCTGGTGTTTTGATGACATGGGTATCAAATGAAGGTATTAAGAGTATTTTAAAAGGGAGTGGGCTATAGATCTATAGGTGGACGCCATTTGGGATATCGCCATAAAGGTGACCAGGGTGACTCTAGAATGTGTTTGTACATATGGGATATAAAATGAAAGCTGTTTAATGAATATTTTAAAGGAAGTGGGCCTTAGTTCCAAGGTGGACGCCTTTTGGAGATATCGCCATAAAGGTGACCACGGGTGACTCTATAATGTGTTTGTACGCTATGGGTATCAAACTAAAGGTATTAATGAAGGTTTGAAGGGGAGTGGCCCTTAGTTGTATATGCGAAGGCGTCAATAAACCAATCCAATCAACATGTTTACATCCTTTTTTCGTATTTGGCATAGAATTATGGCATTTTTTTCATTTTTCGAATTTTCGATATCGAAAATGTCTGCGTGGTCATAGTCTGGATTTCGCCCATTTTTAGACCAATATAAAGTGAGTTCAGATATGTACGTGAACTAAGTTTAGTAAAGATATATCGATTTTTTGCTCAAGTTATCGTGTTAGCGGCCGAGCGGAAGGTCAGACGGTCGACTGTTTATAAAAACTGGGAGTGGCTCAACCGATTTCGCCCATTTTCACAGAAAACTGTTATCGTCATAGAAGCTTTGCCCTTACCAAATTTCGTAAGATTGGTAAATTCTTGTTCGACTTATGGCATTAAAAGTATTCTAGACAAATTAAATGAAAAGGGCGGAGACACGCCCATTTTGAAATTTTTCTTTTATTTTTGTATTTTGTTGCACTATATCATTACTGGAGTTGAATGTTGACATAATTTACTTATATACTGTAAAGATTTTGAATTTTTTCTAAAATTTGACTTTTAAAAATAAAAGTGGGTGTTCTTCATCGATTATGTAATTTTTATTAAGCGTACATATAGTGATAGGAGTAATCTTCCTGCCAAATTTCATCATGATATCTTCAACGACTGCCAAATAACAGCTTGCAAAACTTTTAAAGTACCTTCTTTTAAAAGTGGGCGTGCCACGCCCATTGTCAAAATTTACTATTTTCGATTCTGCGTCATAAGTTCACCCACCTAACCAAGTTTCATCGCTTTATCCTACTTTGGTAATGAATTATCGCACTTTTCTCTATTTTTCGAAATTTTCGATATCGAAAAAGTGGGCGTGGTTATAGTCCGATATCGTTCATTTTAAATAGCGATCTGAGATGAGTGCCCAGGAACCTACATACCAATTTCATCAAGATATCTCAAATTTACTCAAGTTATCGTGTTAACGGGCAGGACGGACGGACGGACATGGCTCAATCAAATTTTTTTTCGATACTGATGATTTTGATATATAGAAGTCTATATCTATCTCGATTCCTTTATACCTGTACAACCAACCGTTATCCAATCGAAGTTAATATACTCTGTGAGCTCTGCTCAACTGAGTATAAAAATAACAAGTAAGGAAGGCTAAGTTCGGGTGTAACCGAAAATTACATACTCAGCTGAGAGCTATGGAGACAAAATAAGGGAAAATCACCATGTAGGAAAATGAACCTAGGGTAACCCTGGAATGTGTTTGTATGACATGCGTATCAAATGGCAGGTATTAAAGAGTATTTTTAGGTGGACACCTTTTCGAGATATCGCAATAATGGTGGACCAGGGCTGACTCTAGAATTTGTTTGTACGATATGGGTATCAAATGAAAGGTGATAATGAGTATTTAAAAGGGAGTGGGCCTTAGTTTCTATAGGTGGACGCCTTTTCGAGATATCGCCATAAAGGTGGACCAGGGGTGACTCTAGAATATGTTTGTACGATATGGGTATCAAATGAAAGGTGTTAACGAATATTTTAAAGGGAGTGGGCCTTAGTTCTATAGGTGGACGCCGTTTCGAAATATCGCCATAAAGGTGGACCAGGGGTGACTCTAGAATATGTTTGTACGATATGGGTATCAAATTAAAGGTATTAATGAGGGTTTTGAAAGGGAGTGGTGGTTGTTGTATAGGTGGTCGCATTTTCGAGATATCGCCATAAAGGTGGACCAGGTGACCCCAGAATTTGTTTGTACAATATGGCCATCAAACGAAAGGTGTTAATGAGTATTTTAAAAGGGAGTGGGCCTTAGTTCTATAGGTGGACGCCGTTTTCGAAATATCGCCATAAAGGATGACCAGGGGTGACTCTAGAATGCCTTTGTACAATATGGGGTACCAAACGAAAGGTGTTAATGAGTATTTCAAAAGGGCGTGGGGCTTAGTTCTATAGGGGACGCCTTTTCGAGATATCGCCATAAAGGTGGACCAGGGGTGACTCTAGAATGTGTTTGTACGATATGTGTATCAAATTAAAGGTATTAATGAGGGTTTTTGAAAGGGAGTGGTGGTTGTTGTATAGGTGGTCGCATTTTCGAGATATCGCCATAAAGGTGGACCAGGGTGACCCTAGAATTTGTTTGTACGATATGGGTATCAAAAGAAAGTGTTATTGAGTATTTTAAAAGGGAGTGGGCCTTAGTTCTATAGGGTGGACGCCTTTTCGAGATATCGCCATAAAGGTGGACCAGGGGTGACTCTAGAATGTGTTTTGTACGATATGGGTATCAATTAAAGGTATTAATGAGGCTTTTAAAAGGGAGTGTGTTAGTTGTATATGTGAAGACGTTTTTCAGATATCGACCAAAATGTGGACCAGGGTGACCCAGAACATCAGCTGTTGGATACCGCTAATTTATTTATATATATAATACCACGAACAGTATTCCTGCCAAGATTTCAAGGGTTTTTTATTTCGCCCTGCAGAACTTTTTCATTTCATTCTACTTAATATGGTAGGTGTCACACCCATTTTACAAATTTTTTTTCTAAGGTTATATTTAGCGTCAACAAACCAATCCAAATACCATGTTTCATCACTTTTTTCGTATTTGGTATAGAATTATGGCATTTTTTTTTCGTTTTTGGTAATTTTCGATATCGAAAAAGTGGGCGTGTCATAGTTGGATTTCGGCCATTTTTTATACCAATACAAAGTGAGTTCAGATAAGTACGTGAACTGAGTTTAGTAAAGATATATCGATTTTTGCTCAAGTTATCATGTTAACGGCCATGCGGAAGGACAGACGGTCGACTGTGTATAAAAACTGGGCGTGGCTTCAACCGATTTCGCCCTTTTTTACAGAAAATAGTTAGTGTCCTAGAATCTAAGCCTCTACCAAATTTCACAAGGATTGGTAAATTTTTGTTCGACTTATGCATTAAAAGTATCCTAGACAAATTAAATGAAAAAGGGTGGAGCCACGCCCATTTTGAAATTTTCTTTTATTTTTGTATTTTGTTGCACCATATCATTACTGGAGTTGAATGTACATCAACCCCCTAATTGAAATAAAAATAAAATAAGTTAAGGCGTCGATACCTCCGAAAGATCTAAGGCCGAGCTGTCTTCCAATTTGCGTCGTGCTCCTCTTGATTTTTCCCTACAAATTGGCCGACGGGACCTACATGTTTTATGCCGACTCCGAACGGCATCTGCAAGGCAGATGAGTTTTCACTGAGAGCTTTTCATGGCAGAATACAATCGGAGCGCTTGCCAGACACTGCCGAGGGGCGACCCCGCTTAGAAAAATTTTCTTCTAATTGAAAAATCTTATTTCTAAAATTTTTGATGTTGCTTTGCCCGGGAGTTGAACCCAGGGCATACGGTGTGATAGGCGGAGCACGCTACCATCACACCACGGTGGCCGCCAACAAAATACAAAAATAAAAGAAAATTTCAAAACGGGCGTGGCTCCGCCCTTTTTCATTTAATTTGTCTAGGATACTTTTAAGCCATAAGTCGACACAAAATTTACCCAATCCTTTGAAATTTGGTAGGGGCATAGATTTATGACGCTAACTGTTTTCGGGCGAAATCGGTTGAAGCCACGCCCAGTTTTATACACAGGTCGTCCGTCTGTCCTTCCGCATGGCCGTTAACACGATAACTCGAGCAAAATCAACATATCTTTACTGAACTTAGTTCACGTACTTATCTGAACTCACTTTATCTTGGTATAAAAAATGAACGAATCGGACTATGACCACGCCCAATTTTTCGATATCGAAAATTACGAAAATTAAAAAATGCCATAATTCTATACCAAATACGAGGGATGAAACATGGTAATTGGATTGGATTATTGACGCGAAATATAAGTTTAGAAAAAACTTTGTAAAAATGTTGTGACACCTACCATATTAAATAGAAGAAAATGAAAAAGTTCTGCAGGGCAAAATAAAAAACCCTTGATATCTTGGCAGGTATTACATATATAATAAATTACCGGTATCCAACAGATGATGTTCTGGTCACTCTGGTCCACATTTTCTTCGATATCTGGAAAACGCCTTCACATATACAACTACCACCACTCCCTTTTAAATCTCTCATTAATACCTTTCATTTGATACCCATATCGTACAAACGCATTCTAGAGTCACCCCTGGTCCACCTTTATGGCGATATCTCGAAAGGCGGCCACCTATAGAACTATGGCCCACTCCCTCATAAAATACTCTTTAATGCCTTTCATTGATACACATGTCATACAAACACATTCCAGGGTTTCCCTCGGTTCATTTTCCTACATGGTTATTTTCCCTTATGTTGTCACCATAGCTCTCAACTGAGTATGTATGTTCGGTTACACCCGAACTTAACCTTCCTTACTTTTTAACTGTTAATTTACCTTAAGTGACTTCTAAGACTTCTCACTTATCGTGCCCGTCCTGCTATATGGGGCAGAAGCATGGACCATGACAACAGCAGATGAAGCGGCTTTGGGAGTGTTCGAGAGAAAAGTTCTTCGAAAGATTTATGGACCTCTACGCGTTGGCGATGGCGAGTACCGAAGAAGATTTAATGATGAGCTGTACGAGCTATACGCAGACATCAACATAGTCCAGCGAATTAAAAACGCAGCGGCTGCGCTGGCTAGGCCATGTTATGCGAATGAAAGATGATGCTCCGGCCAAGAAAGTGTTTTTATCGGAACCCGCCTATGGAAGCGAGGTAGAGGGCGCCCCCACTCCGTTGGAAGGACCAGGTGGAAAACGATTTAAACTCCCTTGGTGTGACCAATTGGCGCCGGTTGGCGGAGCGAAGGAGCGACTGGCGCGCCTTGTTGGACGGCCATAAACCGTTTTATACGGTTAAGCTCCAATTAAGTAAGTAAGTAAGACTTCTAAGAGGCTTCGAATTTGACTTCTGCCACAGATAATAATTAAACAATTCATTCAAAATTTACCTCTGTTGAGTTTGTTCTATTTTAAAAGCTGTTTACCAAATATAAATCTTAACCATTCGAAAAAAAATCATAAAAACTGATTGAGACGTCTCCGTATTTTTGCGTGCTTCCGTAAGGAATTCGATTAAAATTTCATTATATACTATAACTTGCGAGCACAGCATGTTTTACATCACGTCTACATTTGCCATCGCTAAATGAGTTGTGGGTGGGAAAAATTAATTTACAAACTTGCTGATAACAAACATTCAAAATGCTGTGAAATGCAACTAGTGACAAGCGCGAACTTTGCCATGGAGCTGTTGACGCGAGCTGTGAGTTCAACAAAGCAAATAAACGCCAGACGGCGTGACATACACAAACATATTTGCAATCAAGGAGCACAATGAATTTTTTTGGCACTAACTTAGTCACATATACATACTTATATGCAAACATTATAAGAAAGTACAACTCTAAACTAAAGCAATCTGCATATCTAACGGTTTAAAAGTCTGACTAGCTGTCATATATCTGTCTACGCTACATTCACTTGTTTTGCTTAACTAAAAAACTAATTTTTGTCTGACTTTTGTAAATTTGTTTGCTCGTCTGTCCTTTCCACTTTTTTGCGTGCAACATATTTTAAATTTCCTATTTAACTTGCTGTCTGTGTGGCGGTTTTTGCACCAGTGGCAATATACTATTTGTCTGAATTCCACCATCGGTATGAATGCCCAATGAGCTCTTTAAGCCCCCAGCTCTGTCATATATATATATATTCAAACTCTCACTTCAAACTTCTCTTAGGCAATAACGTTAACTTCATTAAATTTGCTAGACACTCGAAATGTAGGAAAACAAATAACGCCTGTTAGTGGATAAATTCGTAAGCGAAAGTGTCGAAAAAACCTTTCATTTTCAATGCACCAAGCAATGTGGCGAACTGTGTGGGTCTTATTTGTGATGCCCAGTAGGAAGTGTAAGTAGGTTTGCCAAAAAGGCAATAATAAATAAATTATTTAAAATTAAAGTGGAAAGCATTTTTAACGAAACCAAATCCTTCATTGTAATGTGATCGATCGACCTGATTGACGGCAGGCATAAGTAACACCAATAGTATGGATGTTCGCACTCTTCGAGGTTCAAGTATCACCCCCAATATACCCACGCGCCTCCCTGCATGCAGGAAGAAAAGAAAAACGGTACGTCAAACAGCTGCTTACGAAACAGGCACCTGATGATTACTCCATTCGTTTCTCATACCTGGAGCACACGGTACTATTGTTGTTGATGTTGCAACCGCAAAAATGTTTTCCGGAGGATTAGGGGAGTGTTGAGGGTGTGAGAAATATTCTGAGAAAAGTTGGGCTTACCTCTACGCCAACATTATAGTTATAGTGGTGCGAAGGAGGAAGGTAAGACAGCGAAAGAAGATTATATATCTGATCCTGTCTTTAATGATAATGGTGTGTATCGTTGGTATTTTAGTTACTCATTTGTAACTGAATGAGACGGTTTCCAGAAAGTCCAATTGCATTTCTGCCACAAAATCTGAATCGACATTCGATGATGGTCCCGTCACACCAATGTGTAGAAAATTTTAAAAAGTAGCACGACGGAAATTGAACGAGAGGCTCGGCCTAAATCTGTGCGGAGTTATATCGCGTAAAGTATTTATCTATTTTTTTGGCTTCATGCAGATGATGATGCCAAAAAAGCTTAATCGACATAAAATATGATTGTCACATCACACCAATGTGCAGGAAAATTTAAAAAATAGCACGACGGAAATTGGATAGGAGGTTCAGCCTAAATCTATGTGGAGCTATATCGCGCCAAGTATATATCTTTTTTTGTAGCTTTACGCAGACATAAGCAAAGTACAACAAATAAAAGACTTAGAGGCTTCGCTGACTATATCAAACTCCACTCCGCCGCTGAGGTATTCCTATCGCACACGAGTTCAGAGGCAGAAGAAAGGCATATCAAAGCTTGGTTGCGAGGCACAGGTATAGAAAGGCTTAAATTCCTCGCTGCCCTCAATTTGACATCAATTTCGCAATACAAAGCTAGCTAGAGCTACTTGTCACCCAACAGCCAAAATCACTTAAGTGGTTGAGCGCTAGTTAATGAATGATTATGATACAGTTCCTATAGAGTCACGGCTGCCAGCAATACTTTTTTAAATGCAGAATACTTAAGATAATACTTATAGTATTCTTGAAGTACATAAATACCAGAGAAAAGTTTTAGGGTATCAAATATCCTCCCACTAAAAGGGAGACACGAATAATATTATGAAGACTAAATTCCTTATAAACAGCATTTTTTGCTACACAATTACAGTTGATTTCCACTTTATAAGAGCTTAATTGGCGCAAAAGGACCAAGTCTATTTTTATGCTAAGCATCATTCCCAAATTACACAATGGAGCCCATATATGTGAAGTGATAAATTCTTGAAAGAAGGTTTAGCTACTTAGTTAACTCAGGCGTGAAAATAAATTTTTTAAATAAAAACCCAAGGGTGCATAAATTTACCGAAAATATTTTTGATAAGAAATTCTTGAACTTTTAGCTCACTTAAATTAAAGACAAAAGCATGTCCGCATCATAGCATACTTTAAGGATAGCTACCTTTGTTAGCATAGTAAAAATTCGTTAAACTGTGTTAGCATACTTTTAGGAGAACGTATTTCAAATAGCTCTTGTAGAAAAATAAAGTGACGCCTTATTGACTCAGAGCAGTGAGCTGCAATTATTCATCTTTTAATTTTATTAGTGGACTAACCAAAAAATGAGTATTAGTGCGTACACAAACAAAGAATATCAAGCACTTATATCCACTAACACACATCTACATAGTCCTGCCTCGTAAAATGAATAACCGCTCATAAGCCACGAAGCAGTTCAGTACTCAGTTGTCTTATTGAGCAAGAAACTCAACTGTGTTATACGAAAACACTAATTGGAATAAGTAAGACTAATAGTGCAATAAAATTAATAAAGTCACATCAGTCTTCTGACGCTAGCAACACAACGATGTACACGAAACTAAACAGAATACAGCGCTAAAGAAAAACCGATAATAAACGAAGTATGCAGTGTATTACACATGAAACCAACGTCCTACTGAGTTAAAGCGACTATGATTTCAGTTTATACTCAACAATGTCATATACGTATGGGACATATGTGTTGCGGGGCACTCGTATGTATTTTCTATTTTATGTGCTAGTCACTCATAGTATTTTTCTGTACTTGACTAAGTACACATTTAGACACAATTTTTTGTCTCACGACTAAGAGCACTAATTTTATTAGTACTCAAAGCAGATCTCTGGCCCAATAAACTGTAACTGTCACATCAAAAAAGTCTCTTTATATTGTGCAAGCATGTTCTGCAGGCCATAATGAATTGCATACCTTTTTCTACGTACTAATAGAGGGTAGGATAAAAGGGTATATCAGTCATTGAAGTTGTAACGAATCGACGTTAAACGGTATTACACATATTTTTTCTAGTGCACTAAATTTATTAGTACTGAAAGCAGATCTCTGACCAGAGTGGACAACTATCAGAGGCACAGTGTGGAAATGATTCACGTGATGTGGGCAGCTTTAAGGTTATCCTTAATGCTCTTTTAACAGAACAGGACAGTTCTTTGTGAGTTTGAGATGTAATTGCTTTCCAGGCTTAGGTGTGAACCATCATATTAATTTAATAGTAGCCAAAAACTTATTTATAAAAATGTTTGGGATTTTTCGGTGCCTGTTTAAGACAATTGAATATAGTTCACTGAGGAAACACCAAAGCTTCGTAATGACGAAAAGGAGCGCATAAATTAATCGGAATTTGACAAAGTATACAATGATTAAATGTTAAAAAAGTAAGAATGGCTAAATTAGAAAAGAGACCTACAGAAATCTTAAATTCTTTCTCCACTTATTGCAAACAGTACTTGTATTCAAGATTTATTTTAAATTAAAATATTTTAAAGTACAGGGTGCATCATATGAATATGACTCGGTAACAATAAAAATTATAAATAAAACATAAATAATAATTAGAATAAAAGAAAATAATATGTATTATGGTTTCATCGGGCCACTTGAGCGCAGTGCGCTGCCGAGATAAAAAAAATTAGATAAATATACCAAGGAAGCATCGTAACGTTAAGTTTCACGTAAAACAAAAAATTTCAAAAGGATTCGTTTGAAACACTTGCGAAAGTTATTGTTAAAGCGGCTTTCAAAATAAATGTTATTTCGTTTTAAACCGAAACGAAATGATGTCGTATATGCTGAAACGGTAATAAAACTGTAAACCTTAACACGAAAAGTGCTACAAAATAAATAACACGCGTTTGGTTGTATGTAAGTGATACTAACGCCCCGATTCTAGTGTGGTAACAACATTCTTCACCACGGAAACGAAATCATGTGGGAACTTTACACCCTTTTGGTATTCTATCCACGAAAGCAGCCGGATAATTTTTTACCCACAAAAGTAGGTGGTTAAATCGAAATAACCACACAACAGCTGTTGTTTAGAAAAAAGCAAAAATAAAGAATTGTAAGCGCAAATAAGTAAAGATAATAGTAAAAAAGTGTTGCCTCTTGCTATATATTATATATTTGTTTACATTATGTACTTTCACAGAATAAATTACAATATAGCTATGTAAAATCTTATGCATGTATGCACATATATACACATCGTCTCGTTTATTCGTTAACCTCGTATCTACGAGTGACACATTTTCGGTAAAGCCATGGCGGAACCATACAAGGTGGCAGCATGGTGACATACCTACAAACATAAATAAAAATTCCATGTACTTTGTTTTTGAAATTCGATGGACGAATGTCAAAATCGTACCGCGCCGGAAGTTGATGTATCAAATCAAATAAAAAAGTTTATATTCAGCTGTCGCATGCTGCCACTTTGTATCGTTCCTCCATGGGTAAAGCGAAGAAATCCACCTTTTAAATTTCACCACAGACATTGGTAAGTTTTTCGGTGATGACAGCGTTACCACTTTGGCCAGAATCGCGAATAAAAGAACTGGTAACGATTTTCGGTTACATAATGCTCTGGGTACTATTTTACCGGTAACGCTCAGAATCGGCCCGTAAGGCGAGCGTTTCATAACGTTTAAAACGTTAACGAAGTCGTTTCGTTTCGCGGCGAGACGAAATCACTTCGTTAAGTAAGTTTTGATTTTTAAACGGTTTTATTTAGCTTGACTTGGCTGTTTGGTTGGCTGGCTGGCACGAATTTTGTAATTGAAATTTAAGTAACTTCCTGATAAGCTACAAGCTTGAAACTTGGAATATATCTAGTTCAGAACCTAAGACAATGCAATAATAAGAAAAAAATCATCGCTAGGTGGCGCAAGGATCGTGATATACACACAAATCGTATTTGTGGTCCGATTTGGCTCATATTTGGAATACATAATACATACAAGTATATGAAAGTGACGTTTGAAAAAAAAATCTGCCGCTAGGTGGCGCAAGGACCGATATATTCACAAAAATCTTATTTGTGGCCGATTTGGCTCATATTTGGAACACATAATACATACAAGAATACAAAGCGACCTATGATGTCCGATTTGGCTCATATTTGGAACAAATATTACATACAGTCCGGTAGAAGTGACATCAAAATATTTTGGTGTTGGAGGAGGGACGAGCATACGGTGGCGCAAAGTCGAGTAAATTCTTTGGAAGGATTGTGTATTGAGGACTTAGATTGTAACAAATTGTAAGGAAAGAGTCATTGAACTAAATAGAATGAGAAATAATAGGCAATTAAATAAGACTAAACACTTGAAAATAAAATAATTAAAAAAAAGAATTTATTTTAAACGGTTTAATTGAAAACAATACTTACATGAAGTAATAATAATATTAAAAGCTAGAAAATAATTAGGTATATACTAGGTACTAGTCATCACACTCCTCATCAATCTAGGGCGTTGTTCAGACAATTAAATAAAGCGTTGGGACGCGTCAAATTTCTATTGATAGTCATATATAAGACCAACTGAATCTTAATCAGGTTATATTACGCCTCACATTTTAGAAATTTCACGCGCCCAGTGCTTTCATTAATTGTCTGATCAACGCCCTAGATTGATGAGGAGTGCGAGGACTAGTACCTAGGACCTACCAAATTTCCCCCAGCGGGTTAGGGGGGGTCAGAATATACCCGCGGTAGGTATGCCTGTCGTAAGAGGCGACTAAAATACCAGATTCAAGGGGCTGTGTAGCGCAACCCTGCAGGTTGCCAGCGCAAACATATAGCTTCTCCAAACCCAATTGTCAACCTCACCTATCCGCGGCGAATCCTGTTTCACTAACAGACGAGGCTCTGGCGACCCTAAGCTCCTTATGGAACTTGTGGTTGGGGAGGGAGGGGATGGCCTGAAGGTTTAATGTGGCCACATAAATCGTTCCCGAGATGTCGGGCCAGCACCTTAATGGTGCTGTGGTACCGGAGCGTACCGGATCTGTATCCGGCAAAGGACCATCACATCGATAACACTCCCCAAAGCTTCGGGGAGCAACCTTATCGCTACAACAACAACAACAACAACCTACCTAATATTTTCTAGTTTTTTAATATTATTATTACTTCATGTAAGTATTGTTTTCAATAAAACAGTTTAATTTAAACATTTTTTTTTAATTTTTCTTTTTAATGAAGTGAAATAGTATCGCGTCGTTTGTGAGCATCTTTGAAATATACAACAAACATATTTATCCAATTACACATCCCTAGGCTCAAAGCGCTGAATCGCCAGTGATTTTTTGTCCAATTTTGAACCCGCGGTCCGAACCACGACCACGTCAGTAAATCGTGGTAACTGATATGCATTCAAGGCGTTTCATAATCATACGAGTATATATGTCGCATTGCTATATCCGAATTTTTTTCTGTTATCCTTTATCCTTATTCCTTTTTTTTCATACTAAACTAAAACTATTGAACTGTCAAAGTGCGGCGCGCCTCATAACAAATAAAATAGCATAAAATTGCAGCATCCTACCAGGAATTTGCTTTTAAAAATTACAAGCCTATTAATAGCGGCAACAATTCAATGGCAATCAAGAAAACAACACCATTATTGACCCAATGACATAAATCTTACCCTTTTGACAGTTACCAGGTTCAAGCAAATTACCTGGAACAATTAAAGTACGCAAAGATATCGATACATTTACAAAAGTGCATTCAAATAAATGGATGCACTAAGAGCAAGCCGCCAATCTGAAACAGAACACAGGACAATATCTACTAAGCATGGTCATTTCGCATGATTGTATGGTCTTCCAACATTCACTATCAGCTGGTGATTCTGCCATGCTCTTCGTTTAATTATTCACGCCTCATAAATTAACAGCAAAAATTCTAGCAGCAGAAGAAGAAAAAATTTGATTGTAGGTAATACGAAATCATGGCGCAATGTAATCCACATTTTTGCTGTACCCAAATTTTACACTTTCTAGAAGCGTTAGCCAATTACTAATCAGTTTACATGCAATTGTTTTTTGTGCCGCTGATCGAACTGGGACACATGTAGCACATCTATTATATCTAGTGAGGAAGCAATTTAGGCTCAGGTAAGCACATACATATACATATGTGCGAACAATATATTGATCACATCTGTTCTTGCAGTTTTTTAGACGCTTGCCGCATTTTATTTTGCGCTCTGTGCGGTCTATTATTTTTGCACCTTCCTGTATTTTTCTCATCGAGCCTTCTAACTGGAAATAATTTGTTCGATAAACATACCTTAATTTTTAGCGTTATTCTATGACAACACGCTGAGTTGAACAGCTGATAAGTACTAGTGGTAGTCAATGAAATGATCGTTTAGCATTTTAACGCCAATCGGTACGATTTTGTTATATGCATATAATCAGTTGAAATGGCTAAATAGAGTTTATGTATGTATAGTCTGCAAAAAATTGTGCAACTAATACCTAAAGAGACATTATGGACTCATTCAGTATATGTGAGATCTTCACGGACTAGCCAATTCAACCTCACCGAATACCTTAAGAGAGTGTGCCGCATATTCCATTTAATCTCATATGGGCTACTATTGATCCCCAGTATTTGGGACTTGTTAGTCTTAAGCAATAGCCCTGTTTTTTTTACATGTATATACATCTGCATTTGCGACTAAAAAATACGCCATGGACATTTGCACATACATAGTAGTAGTGTGTGAAGGAATACACTTTTTTTATCATAGTGTATAACACATACCAAAATTTTAAGTGAGAATAGTGGAGACTTACACTTTTGAGTACTATTTTTATGCGCAACAATTTCATAAGTGTAGATAAAGATATGCACTAAGCACTCCATATAAAGCTTAAGTGCATATCTATACATGTTAAATAAAAACACAGCAATATGTACCTATGAGAGAAATATTAAAATTCAAGCCCCTGAATCTTGACCACCTGTTGTTATTAAGTCTTGCTGTTTGGCGCATAAGCTGTGCTTCAAAAAAGCAACAATTCTGCAAAACTGGAGATGTCTCGAATTGGGAAGTTTCAATTCAATTTAAATCAATGCTCTTTTGCAATTTATTCGAGAACCCGCATTTTTTGCGGGGTATTAACCATTGTGCTGATGTGTATGTGTGTTCATATGTGTAGGTATCATCTTTTTATAGCATTTTTCCCAGAAAAACCACTTGAAGCATTGCGGATATAAGTACATTAAAATGTTGGTAATAAGAATGAGGAAACATTCTATAATATAGTACATCTTTGTAGATCTGAAGAGTTTTAACTTAGAATTTTCAAGTTCTTACTCATAGGATTTGTACATTTCACAATATAACCCAAGGTAATTGAAACTTCTATTTCAGCTCATCTTAGCTCTAAATTTATTTTATTTTCACTGAGAAAATTTTCTGAGGTAAGTAGAGCGTTCTTCAAACCAATATATATGTATCAATAGTATCAGGCGTTTTTCAAAGTGTGCTGAGGTAGGGCGTTGTCGAAACGACAGCCGAGATAGGATGAGTATCAACGATAAGCTTTTGGATCCTCAAAAGCGGGAAACAAGGCTTTTAGCAAGCAACTATTTGCCGACTCACGTTCGGTTCATTACCTAAAACGGTATTGCGATAATGCTTCTTACAATTTTTGAAGAGCAAATGGTGAACTACTTACATTTTTGAACCGCTCACATTTCAAAACCTTTCACATATTTCTTTAACAAAACGGTTCTTTTTACACAAACGGTAACTTTTTTTGAACCGGTTTCTTTCTTGGAACCAGTAACTTTCATGTAATCGGCTTCTTTCCGCAACCGTGTACTTTTTTGGAACGGGTTACTTTATTGAAACAGGTTACTTTTCCAACCGGCTACTTTTTGGAATTAGCTACTTTTAAGGAGCCGTCTACTTCTTTTAGAATCAGTTGCTACTTCGAAACCGGTTACATTTTGGAACTAGTTACATTTACCGTTTACTCTTTTGTAATTGATTGCTTTTAGTATGGAACCGTTGACTTTCCTGCAGCCGACTTCTGTTTTGAATCGGTGACTTGTTTGGAACCGGTGACTTGTTTGGAACCGGTGATTTGTTTGGAACAGGTGACTTCGTCTTTTAGCCGGTGACTTGTTTGAAACCGATAATTTTTTTGCAACTGACTCCTTTTTTGAATCGGTGACATTTTTGGAACCGGTGACTTGCATGCACCCGACTTCTTTTGAACCCGTGACTTGTTTGGAACAGGTGACTTCTTCTTTGAGCCGTTAACTTGCTTGAAACCGGTAATTTTTTTGCAGCTGATTTCTTTTTTGAGCTGCTTATCTTTTTGGTACTAGTTACTTGTAGGGTTTTTTAATACCATTAAATTCTTTATGAAGCGAGTATCCTTTTGGTAGCGGTTCCTTGGTTTGAACGGTAATAGTTACTTTTTTGCAAGCGCTTATTTTTATACAATTGATTGCTTTCTCGTTTGGCTGGTTACTTTTTTTGGGGCTGGTCACTCCTTTGAAGCTGGTTACTTTTTAATAAGCCCGTTTATCTTTATCAAAAATTCTAAGTTTTAAGGTGGTTAAGTGTTTGAAACAGGTTGCTTTCTTAGAACCTTTTCGTTTTTGAAACTGGCTAAATTTTTTGAGTTGGCTATCTTATGGAACAGGTTCGGTTTATCGAATTGTTTACCTATTTGCAACAGATGAATTTCTCGCAAAACGGTTACAATGTGAAGTACTACAGTATCGGAATTTTCGCTGAATGCACTTTCAAAAATATCTTATTACGTAAGTATATGATTTATTTGAGTTCATCTCGAAAATGTGCCAAAAAAATTTACTCAAAATATAGACTTTTTTCGCTGGAATTTCAAAAGCCATCATAATGCTTTTAAAGATTTCAAGCAATAGACATTAAGCTTTGACGATCTCCAAGCTGCCAAACTGCAGTTCAAAACGTTACTTCTAAAATAAAGTTTAAATAAAAATGTTAATTGGGAACAATTTCTCACTTACCGAAAGGCTAACTCTAACCTTTTAAAAATTGCACGTTAAGCCCCCTTATTCTTATCGTTATACGATTACTGGGTACAATTAAATTTGAAACGATCTTGAATGGAGTGCTCTTATCGCGAAATGCCACTTTCACAACGTAATAAATTACTTTAATGCATATTTCTTCATGATTCATTTATATTAATTGTTTTTAATTTTCCTTTTTAACAACTCCAGGTATTGTCAGAGCAGTACCAGCTTAATTAATTTATTGAGGCATAATTATTGTATATTACTACATATTATAGGTGCCTTATCAGCTTGCTTAATCCATACGGAAAATAACTGATCAATCTAATCTCAAATAAATATGACTTACTTCCTTTACAAGTGTAACCAAACAAACCTAATTTTTGCTAAACAAAACATGTACTAAATTTGCGTGATTAGAAAGTGAGCGAAAAAACATTCATCATTATCTAATTTTGTTAACGAGAAAATCAGTAGTTTTTGATATGAAATTTTTTATTTTTATTTTTTTCATTTCATTTGGATTTAGCTGTTTTTTTCTTCGTTTAGCTTGAAAAGTTGTGATTTAGCTTTAAGCTTTTTTTCAGAAATTTTTTTCTTCTTTATAGCTTTTTTTTCAAAATTTCTAAAAATCTAGATGAACAATTTGATGTAGACTAAATTTTAAGAACATTGAATGAATTGGGCTGAATGTCAAAACTTTAAGACGCTTATTGCAGGCAGAAATTGATGAATAGTAACTGTATTAAAGCAATATCAACCTAATATCGATTTAGTTCCGTGGGTTTGCCAATCAACTCAACAGGCGATTCCATCTGTTTAAAAACTACTTCTAAGCTAAGTTTAAATTTTTGATCTGAGAAACATTTATCTGGTTTTCTAGCAAGTAGACAAAAAAAAGATATACAAATGCTTTTACTGCCATTAAGGGTGCACTTCAACCATTACGAATTGCATCTGCACAAATGAGATAACAATTTTCTAAAAGTCCAAAATTTATAAAAATTTTGAAAATGAAAAATTAAATGTTCTGAGTAGCTTTTCAATAGTTTTGGAGTTTCTGAAAATGAGGAAAAGAGTTGGGCAAAATTACGCTCAATTATCACATTTTTCAGATCATGTTTTCCTTTTAAGGAACTCCAGAACTATTGAAAAGCTACTCAGAACACCATTTTTTTTAGAAATTTTTCTCTTCTGAACACCATTTTTTTACTTTTCAAGTCTTTTTGAAAATTTCGACTTTTGAAAAAATTTAAATATTGGGCGTAAAGTTCCAGAACTTTTTTTCTCTTCTTCAGAATTTCTAGAACTATTTGACACCTATTTAGAAAAGTTTTTGATTTTTGTTTTGCGATAATGTGTCTTCAACTTCACAGATATGCTGTAGTAATAATAGTAGAAGAGTGCCAAATGCGTCTCTTTACACAATTTTTGCAAAACACAGATTGCATCTGTAAATTTTTATTATTTTCTATGAATTTTTTACTAAATTTATTTTAGAACTATTAAATGTTTATACTGATACGTTCTTTATGAATGAAATGAACAAAACGCTGGAAAAGTTTCCTTAAACTTTTTTTTAGCTTTAAAAATTTTATTAAGCTCTTTTAGCTTTTTTTTCCATCTAACCTTTTTTCGAAAAAAATATTCCAGCAACACTGACAGCGTGCAGCTGCGACTGATTGCTTTCGAAATCACTCCTTGTTATTGCTTAATGGAATGTCCATTGAAATTGTATTGCACGCGTGCTAAAGTTTCATGGTCAATGGTGATAGGCTCATATTTAAAAGCCATATGGTCTTCATATCATAAAGCAAGCAATAACACTTGCGTCTTGTTTTAATTTGTTGTCATTGACTACCTTTAAAAAAAATATTTTAATTAAGAATAACTGCATATAAAACGTAATTAATTTTATAAGCATAAAGTTGCTCCCTTATTATACCTTTCATTAAAATGAAATGGTATGTTAACTTCGTCACGAATCCCAAATTTGTAAGTCCTTAAAGGAAAGTAGATAGACCCACAATTAAGAATACCGAAATAATCAGGATGAAGAGCTGAGTTGATTTAGCCATGTCCGTCTGTCCGTCTGTGTGTTTGTATGCAAACTAGTCCCTCAATTTTTTAGATATCTTGATGTATGTATGTGCTTTTGGGTGTCCGATTAGACATTTGTCGTAGCCGGCTGTATGGGACCACTGTAGCATATATCCCCCATACAACCGTTTTTTCAGAAAAAGAGAATTATTGTCATATCTTCCTTAATTTATCAGATTGAAGCTTCAAACTTCACCAAATGCTTACGTGTATAGCACATATTGTTGTATGAAAAAATCATAGAGATCGGTGGTATATATAGTGTATACCCCATATAAACCGTCATTTTTGCCCCCTTTTTACGGCTGTAAGCATAAAATTTCATGAAATTTCATCAAAAAACTTACGCTTACGTCATATATTGATGAAATAAGTGATTCCTGATCATAGTTTTTACATGCAGACCACAAAAAAACGTGAAATTTTGCATCCTCACAGAAAGTATCTATCTATTTTTAATTTTTTATTTATCTTTTATTTTATATTTATCTTAAAAATCGCTTAGGTATGTACGTCTGTTCTATATATTGCATATCTTATACAGCCGATTATTTGGATATTACGAATGGGATAAGATTATTGTTCCACCCCATTCATGAAAGGTATGAAGTCTTTGGCAGCAGCCGAAGACAATCCCGTCGTTACTTGTTTTCTTTTGACTTACTTCCACTTTCTTATAAAGGTACAAGTCTTTATCACTTTGCTTCAACTTATATATTTTATAGGTATGTACTCGATACCAATAAGATATATTACGGGCACGTCCTGCGTAACGGACGCGACATTAGCACGCATTTAAACCTGCATAAAAGGGAGCATGAGCAGCGGACTAAGCGGATGTTGTAATGTTTGGATAACACTAGCAGAATGCTATATTCCATAAAAATGTTGGATACCTCTAACATTTAAGTACTTATATATGACAATATACATGTGTATAAAGCGGTTGGGACGCGACGAGAACTATAAGTATTTTTTTAATGCTTCAGAAAGCATGCAAAACTTAGCGAAGCTAAGGAGAAATTTTACATTCCTTAATGAGAATGGAGAAAAGTTACCAATTTATCATCGAAAAGTTGTCGATATGTTATCAAAAGTCATGGATTTGTTACAGAAAAGCTAACGATTTGTAATGTGTGATTAATCAATTTGTTATCGGTGCCATATTTCCTATTGGTGTGTTTTCGTTTTGTTATGAAAATGTTTTAGATTTTTTAACGAAATGTTATCGATTTGTCATCGAAAAGCTATCGAATTTTCGGTAACGTTTTACAAGGACGGTGCACCACCTAATTTTTTCTAAATTATCAAAAGTGGTGTCAAAAGACGCGTTTCGACCTCCGTTTTAAGAATCCGAAAGCGGAAATCAAAAATTTTATTTCTGTCAAATGTTAATCACAAAAAACCGTAAAATTACACCTAGAGGGTCCGAAATATGTGGCTCGATTAATAGTTTTTTGCATAGAACACCTTTCAGCATTGGCGGCTTCCGGCCGCGCTTATAAAAAATTACCCTTGGTGGGTCCGACACCGGTTTGGGGATCAAAACTAAATGCGCGCAGAACACCTTTCTGCATTAGTGTGTGTGTGTACAACAAATCTGTCAAAAAAACAACAACCACATGAAAATTTTAACCGCTTTTTTGCTTATATCTTTTGAAAGAAATACAAATTTAAATTTTCGCTTTCAGATTCTAAAGGCGGAGGTCGCGACGCCTCTTTTAATACCACCTTTGATAATTTTTTATAAAAATTAGGTGGTGCACCGTGTTGTAAAACGCTACCGAATTGTGAACAAAAGCATTCGATTTGTTATCAAAAAGTTCTCGATATATTACTAAAAGCTATCGATTCACATCGCGAAGTTACCTGATAGTTAACGAAAGTAATATCAATTAATTATCGAAAAGTTACCTCTCTAGTGGTTTTACTTTGACCCTGGTCGAGCTCTTGTTAGGTTATATATGGGCATATACATATAAAGGTAGTCTTACACATTTTTCTTTGAACATTTTATATTTTTTCTCTCTTGCTAAAAATTACGGGTTTAGAACTGTTTTTAAATTCAAAAAAAAATAAATAAATAAAAATAAATATTTACATACGTAGAACATTGCCATTTGCACTATTAATTATTCTCATAAAGCTTAACAGATGTTGGTATCCACATACTTGGTTGTTGAATTCCGTTATTATGATTACCTGTTTATAACTTTATAGCCACAATATAAATGAAAATAGACCAGAAAATATTGCCCTTTACATATATGTAATTAAAAAACAACAAAATAACTAAGATAAACAGAAACAGCGCATTCGTTATTTTCCAATCGAACGATAACAAAAATACCTCAAAATTAAGCCAACAAAATTTAACAAGAAATAATAAAAATTGCATATAACTTTTATAATACAATTTACTGGCATATTACAATTGTAAATACATATGTACAATTATATACGTAAACTGTAAGTAGGTATTTAGATATATGTGCTATCTATAACAGTACTTTATCTTAAATTTTGATTACCTAGAAATTCACGTCGTTCATAAGACCGCACGCCATGGTCAACCCAACAATCTACATAACTAGAAACCTAGTAAATTTGACGATTTATGAAAGCGGCAATTTCCATCGAAGGTTTATTATTATTATTAAAAAAATAAAATTATTATGAAAGAATGAAAAAAAAATGTAAACAAACATAAAGAATACTGAAGTATTGTTATTTTTTTATAATTTTATTGAAGCGCAATAAATTGCCGGGAACGCCTTTCATTACACACCACAAATAACGAAACACGAAAAAGGCCATACAAATACAAATAAAAACAAATAAGGACGGAACTGTCTTCGGCTATGCCGAAGACTTCATACCTTTAATGAATGGGGCTGAACAATAATCTTATCCCGTTCGTAATCTCCAAATAATCTGACGTATAAGATAAGAAATATATAGTGAACAGATGTACATACCTAAACGATTTTTAAGATAAATAAAAAATAAACATGTAAGGAAGGCTAAATTCGGGTGTAACCGAACATTACATACCCAGCTGAGAGCTTTGGAGACAAAATAAGGGAAAATAACCATTTAGCAAAATGAACCTAGGGTAACCCTGGAATGTGTTTGTATGACATTGGTTTCAAATGGAAGGTATTAAAGAGTATTTTAAAAGGGAGTGCGCCATAGTTCTATAGGTGGACGCAATTTCAGGATATCGCCATAAAGGTGGACCAGGGGTGACTCTAGAATGTGTTTGTACGATATGGGTATCAAATGAAAGGTGTTAATGATTATTTAAAACGTAGTGGGCCTTAGTTCTATAGGTGGACGCCTTTTCGAGATATCGCCATAAAGGTGGACCAGGGGTGACTCTAGAATGTGTTTGTACGATATGGGTATCAAATGAAAGGTGTTAATGAGTATTTTAAAAGGGCAGTGGGCCTTAGTTCTATAGGTGGACGACTTTTCGAGATAACGCCATAAGGTGGACCAGGGGTGACTTTATAATGTGTTTGTACGATATGGGTACCAAATTAAAGGTATTAATGAGGGTTTTAAAAGGGAGTGGCCCTTAGTTGTATATGTGAAGGCGTTTTCGAGATATCGACCGAAATGTGGATCAGGGTGACCCCGAACATCATCTGTCGGGTACGCTAATTTATTTATATATGTAATACCACGAACAGTATTCCTGCCAAGATTCCAAGGGCTTTTGATTTCGCCCTGCAGAACTTTTTCATTTTCTTCTACTTAATATGGTAGGTGTCACACCCATTTTACAAAGTTTTTTCTAAAGTTATATTTTGCGTCAATAAACCAATCCAATTACCATGTTTCATCTCTTTTTTCATATTTGGTACAGAATTATGGCATTTTTTTCATTTTTCGTAATTTTCGATATCGCAAAAAGTGGGCGTGGTCATAGTCGGATTTCGGCCATATTTTATACCAAGATAAAGTGAGTTCAGATAAGTACGTGAACTAAGTTTAGTTAAGATATATCGATTTTTGCTCAAGTTATCGTGTTAACGGCCGAGCGGAAGGACAGACGGTCGACTGTGTATAAAAACTGGGCGTGGCTTCAACCGATTTCGCCCATTTTCACAGAAAACAGTTATCGTCATAGAATCTATGCACCTACCAAATTTCACAAGGATTGGTAAATTTTTAGTTCGACTTATGGCCTTAAAAGTATTCTAGACGAATTAAATGAAAAAGGGCGGAGCCACGCCCATTTTGAAATTTTGTTTTATTTTTGTATTTGGTTGCACCATATCATTACTGGAGTTGAATGTTGGCATAATTTACTTATATACTGTAAAGATTTTAAATTTTTTGTTAAAATTTGACTTAAAAAAATTTTTTTTTAAAGTGGGCGTGTTCGTCATCCGATTTTGCTAATTTTTATTTAGCGCACATATAGTAATAGGAGCAACGTGCCTGCCAAATTTCATCATGATATCTTCAACGACTGCGAAATTACAGCTTGCAAAACTTTTAAATTACCTTCTTTTAAAAGTGGGCGGTGCCACGCCCATTGTCCAAAAATTTACTAATTTTCTGTTTTGCGTCATAAGGTCAACGCACCTACCAAGTTTCATCGCTTTATCCGTCTTTGGTAATGAATTATCGCACTTTTTCGGTTTTTCGAAATTTTCGATATCGAAAAAGTGGGCGTGGTTGTAGTCCGATTTCGTTCATTTTAAATAGCGATCTGAGATGAGCGCCCAGGAACCTACATACCAAATTTCATCAAGATACCTCAAAATTTACTCAAGTTATCGTGTTTACAGACGGACGGACGGACGGACGGACATGGCTAAATGAATTTCTTTTTTCACCCAGATCATTTTGATATATAGAAGTCTATATCTATCTCGATTAGTTTATGCCGTTACGGATTACCGTTATGCGAACAAAGTTAATATACTCTGTGAGCTCTGCTCAGCTGAGTAATAAAAATGGCAAAAACCCCCGTTATCTGAACTATCAGTTGTATGGGATATATATTATACATAGCTCCGATCGAAATGATTTTTCATGAAATCTTCTATGATATATTAGAATAAATATCACCAAGTTTAACGTTTTTATATTGGAATTAGGGAGGATTGCCAAAATGTTTCTATCTGAACGATCGGTTGTATGGGAACTATATACTCTATATAGCTCCGATCAAAGTGAATTTATCAGAAATCTTCCGGGATATCTTAGACTAAATATCACCAAGTTTAATGTTTTTATAATGGAAATTAATGAGAACATGATAAAATCTTCTAGATCTGACAATCGTTGTAGGAATATATATTATATATAGCTCCGATCGATATGATTTTTCATAGAAATATCTTCTATGACTTATAGTAGAATAAATATCCCACCAAGTAACGTTTTATAGTGGAAATTAAAGGAGAGAAATTGCAAACATCTTCTATCTGAACTGATCGGTTGTATGGGCATTTCACCTATGTATATATAGCTCCGATCAAAGTGATTTGTGTCAGGATATCTTCTAGGATCTATTAGACTATTGTAACGATTTTACTGCAATTCCCCTATTTGCATAACTTGCTGCTAACAGTTCGTATCGACACTCAAACTGGTGACTATAACTCTCAATAGTGATAATGGAAAATGGCCTTAGTGACAGAGTACGTCACAAGTAGTACAGTACTTACTTACTTTGCAACTAGCTTGCTTAATCACCATAACTGATTTGCGGATAGCTCAAAATGAGAACTCTGCTCATGCCCGATGCAGAGATGGGCGTTGCCTTACATCAAGAAGAGAGCTGATCTGATAGCGCCTCTAGCGCTGGTTCGCCTTTTATATACTCTGTGATATTTGCCCACGTGGCTCATCTTTCTCTAGTGCGCATTCCAGAATTACTTAGTTATACGCCATATGAATATATAACTACACGACGTGACACCGTCTTATATATAGAACAGCTCTTGGTTCGCAATAGCAATTTGGGTGGTGAGCTGACACTCTATCTTCCACAATAGTACAATTGCACTACTTTTACAGGAAGGTCACCTCTAGATAAGATATCTCCATGTGATTGTGCATCTCTCTCTGCTGCGTTGTACGTACATATGTGTAGACTGAATGTTTTTATCGTTTATGTAGATAGCAAGTGACTGTCTGCGTTTTATTGTTATGTCTTCGTGCGACTTCATTTACTTAGCATCAGACTAGGGTGTGAGTATACACTAGTGTCACTCACAGTCGTCACACTGCTCTCTGACCCACCTAGTCTGATCGTCGGCTCTGATCAGACCTATCTCCCGACGAATATACGCGCTATTGCGTCTCCAAATGTACCACGCTTCTAACCTTTAAGTGTTATTCGCCATCTGTGACAGTCCGCATTTGCAAGATGACCCAATCGTTCAATATCTGAAGCAAAACTCTGCAATGTCCTCATTTTCTTTTTGGTAGCGGTTTGGCAACTCATTTGAACATATCTCTATGCTCGCTTCCATAACGTCTCTCGACAGCGGCAGTCAATGCTCATAGTTGTTCCGCTCTCTCGGGATCAGTCTGTAGGATTTCGGCTGCTGGCCCTTCAATGCTACGAATAGAGCTGCAACTTTATCTTAGGATTACAGTTGTTCACAGCTGCGTCTTCTCAAAACTGTAGCTAAAGACCTGGAAAGAACAAGAACCGTCAAAGGATGGTGTTTCTTACCTTTGGATTGCTTGCTGAACTAAATGAGCGATTAGTTGCAGCTCCTGTATACGACCTTTTAAGGCATCTCTACCGCAGCTCGATTTTGTTCTCAAACTGCATTATTTATTTTTATTTATTTTTAAGTTATTATGTGACGACATTTCGGATATTCGTCGAGTCTCCTGTGATTCCATTTGGGATACATATATGTCTTCGTTCTGGCCATTGCGAGTGTATATTTGTCTTTTGTTCTCAGTTGAGTTTCCATTTTTGATGTAATACGTGTCTCCTGTGATTCCAGTTGGATCCATATATGTTTTCTGTTCTGTCAGTGAGATGACACTGTCGATGTTTCAGCAGATATTGCAGCCAAAATCATGTTCAAGTCTGTGCTCAGTAACTGTCTGCGACGTTTCTTCCCTTTTTGTTATTTCCTCGCCATCAGATGAAAGTCATACTCTTGCACGTCAATTCCTTCTAATTCCATTGCCTGTCGTAGTCGTTCCTGAATTTCTAGTTTAATACCGGTTGTATTCAATCTACGGCCTGTCTCCAACTCCTTCTTCAGTTGCTGGATCCTACAACTCACTCAACTTTGCATATCTTGTTGTATTCGAAATCTTCGGAATTTATTCAACATTCTCTTCTGACACCAATTGTAACGATTTTACTGACAATTCCCCTTATTTTAAATCTTCTGCTAACGGTTCGTATCGCTAAACTGTTGATAAATAACTCCAATATTGAATAATGGAAAAAATGGCCTTTATTAAAGTACTTCACAATAACACTTATACTTTGCAACTAGCTTGCTTAATAACCAAACTGACTGATAGCTTAAATGAAACTCTAACTATATGCCCGACAGATTGCGTGCTTAATCAAAAACTGATTATAGCGCCTCTACCGCTGGTGCTTTTGTACTCTGTGATTTCCTCGTGGCATCTGCTAGGCGCTACCAGAATTTACTTAGTTACCGTCATATAATTATAACTACAGATGCACGTATATAGCTACTCATATGCGTGTATTTGTGAGCGACACTTCAACAATTACAATTGCATACTTTTGGGAGCACCTCAGATAGATATCTGCATGTGATTGTGCATCTCTTCTCTGCTGCGTGTACGTACATATGTGTAGACATAATGTTTTATTCGTTTATGTAGATACAGTAATGTCTGCTTTTATTGTTGTTGTGACTCATTTACTTAGCATCAGGCTAGGATGTGACTATCATTTAGTGTCACTCATTTCGCACAATATATATACCGAGTTTCCCGTTTATACTTTCTAAATTGCGGCAGGAATGACCAAATCGTCTTATCTGAACGATCGGTTGTATGGGAAGATATATGTAATAGTGGTCCGATCATACCGGATCCGACAAATGTCTAATATAATACAAAAATACATCCACGTGCCAAATTTCATTGAGATATCTCAAAATGTGAGGGACTAGTTGCGTTCAAACAGACAGACGGACGGACCAAAGTTAATATACCATTTAATGTTCATGAAAGGTATAATAAAATACGCCAAGTTTGCCTACGACTACAACAACTGAGATAAATTCACATAAAATCCATTGTAATTTTCTTATCAAACCGACGACAACAATGCTATCAACGCCACCGCTGCTATGAAGAACCTGCCAACTTATTGTCAAGCGATTCTCAATTTTTTTTTGTTTTCTGATTTTATGATATTTGAGGAATTTCTTTAGATTAAAAAATAAAAAACTAAAATCAAAAAATATAGTAAAATTAGCGGCAATCTTAACGGTAATGGCAAGTGATTGACAGCGGCCGGTAGAAGAAAGTGTTATTGAGTGGGTGAGAAGGGGTAGATGAGTAAATCAAGAATATCCGGTGATGCGACGAAAAGCGAATTTTTTCGGGAATAATAAAAATAAAAAATAAATAAAATAAAATACAAAGCAAAAATTTAATCATAGAAATATCTGTCGGTTCCCCCCCCTGATGAACATTTCTTTTCGCCGAAGGAATTAAAGGGAGAAATTTTATGCTTTACCTTTGAAAAGATCACCGCAATTCATTAACACTTTCCCAGACCATAAATACCCAA